>CM039475.1:5512935-5544863 GCA_022433065.1 Begonia loranthoides
TCGGAGATGTTGGAGAGGTGGGCTCGAGCTTGACAATGGAGAGGGTAGCTGCAGCAAAGCAATTTATCGAGAATCACTATAAAGCTCAGAAAAAACACATTCAAGAACGAAAAGAAAGGTTCCCACTTTTCCCTTTTGCTCAGAATCTCATCATCATTAATAAAAAAAGGAACTTTATGATGAGATCCCATTTGTTGGGTATACACCATTCCCATTTCTGTTTTCCTGCGGCCTTTTATCTGAAATTGGAGAGGATTTACATGTAGTTGTCTTAATAAATTTGAATTGTGGTAGTGATTTATACATTCAAACAGTGCTTGTATCTGCTGCTCACATATTTTCTTCTCATGACCGTTTCCAATTTCATACCATTGAGGATTGATATAAAATTTTGAGCATTACTGTCTGCGAATGTCTTTCTTTTTTGGTGTTTTTTTCGTGGGTAGGTCTTGAATCTTGTTATTAATTTTTTTTGGTTATAACAATGGGAGATAGGTACTTGTTCGATCTAACATTTGGATTAGAGGTTTCTCAATTTTAATCTGCGGTTCGAATGATTCAAAATCGTACATAGGCCATTCCCCTGGTGATAAAAGAGGGTGAATCGCCTCATGGTAAAATAAGGCAATTTTCTCGCTTGATCGGACTCTAGTATGCATAACATGAACTTGATTTTACATAAGTTATCATCTATGTTGGACGATGTGGATTCAAAAAGTTATGCGATCAACCCTCGTGCAAAAACTGGAAAAACATGTTTTTCATGAATATCTTGCATTTTTTAAAGAACAAATCGTTAATCTTTCTTGTGATGAACAAGAGGAAGATTATGTCCGTTTGAGGTTCGAGTAATCTGTCTCACTGATCTTATCTTATACAATAATTTTGTATTTTTAATTTGCAGGCGCTCTGTATTGGAAAGGAAATTGGCATCTTCTGATGCATCAGAAGAGGAACAAATTAATCTTCTGAAAGATTTGGAGCGTAAAGAAACTGACTATATGCGACTTAAACGGCATAAAATTTGTGTCGATGACTTTGATCTACTAACAATTATCGGACGAGGAGCCTTCGGAGAGGTTCAAATTTATCATACTTTCTTTAAGTACTTTTTTTTAGTTATCTTCTGTTATGGCAAGAAATTTCAATGGTTGCTCTTATGTTGTCACTTTCTAGGTAAGACTCTGCAGGGACAAGAAATCCGGCAACATTTACGCCATGAAAAAGTTGAAGAAATCGGAAATGCTCAGCAGAGGACAGGTGAATTTGATGAAATAAAGTCTTTCTAAATTCGTTGAAGAACGCTCGTGCTATTCTCTAATGCTTGGCTTTTTTGTTTTGGTTTCTTCTCACTTGCTTGATTCCAAAACAGGTTGAACATGTCAGAGCAGAAAGGAACTTACTTGCTGAAGTTGCCAGCCACTGCATTGTTAAACTCTATTATTCCTTTCAAGATACTGAATATTTATATCTAATTATGGAGTATCTACCTGGAGGTGATATGATGACTTTGCTGATTAGAGAGGAAACTTTGACCGAAACTGTCGCTAAATTTTACATCGCTCAAAGTGTTCTTGCAATCGAGTCTATTCATAAGCATAATTACATTCATAGGTTTGTCGATGAAATATGTGACGATGTTACCTGCTTCGTAATTTTGACTTGCTTTACAAACTTTCTTGATATGTAATTTTTCAGAGACATAAAACCCGACAATCTTCTTCTAGACAAAAATGGTCACATGAAACTATCAGATTTTGGTCTCTGTAAACCTCTGGACTGCTCAAATTTATCCTCGATAAATGAAAATGAAGTTCTAGATGATAAGAACTTGAATGAAACAATGGACGTCGATGAATCCTCTCCAGCTACTGTAAGCGGAAGACGATGGAAGAGTCCTCTCGAACAACTTCAGCACTGGCAGATTAACAGGAGGAAGCTGGTATGACAAAATGTTATTTATTTGTCTTAAATATGGTGGAGTTTTGATGAATGCAGTCTGGTTTTAATAAACTTTGGGTGTTCTAACCATAAAAGATGGAACATTGTTTAACTATATTGTTCTGCTTTTTCGATTTCCATGATTTGGTTTATGGCTCTGTGCAGAGCTTAAATAATGATATCATGGGTTTGCATATTTTAATTATTGCAGGCGTATTCCACTGTTGGCACTCCCGACTATATCGCTCCAGAAGTATTGCTGAAGAAAGGATACGGCATGGAGTGTGACTGGTAATTTGCATTTGTAATTGAAAGCCGAACTATTACATTTTTTTCACTATCTTCGGACGCTATTCGTAGCAACCCGAAGCTTCGTAAAAGATAGCACAGTATCGTTCCCTTGAGGCTTAAACTCTTATGATTTTGTTTATGGGATTTTACCCAAAAAAAAAACCTTGTACTAGTTGTTTCTTTTCACAATTCTCTGGTATTGCACAACTTAGCTCTCTTGGCCCCCATGCCATTTCTTGGCCACTTGCCTTATCTTTCCCTCTTGTCTCAACTTGGCCTTATGGTTCCATGAATTAATTGTCCATCTACTTATAGCTACACACTCGGTGTGTAACCATATGATATCATCTCGAGGCTAAATGAAAAGTAGTCGATAAACTTAAGAGGCATTTGAGTTTGTTTAAGAGTCTTAAACTTGTCTTGGCCAATGCCGTCAAAATAAGCATTTGAGCTTGTTTAATATGCAAGATTTCGCATGAAAACATCAGTCATTACTAGGTGATGATGGTGTTGCCAGTTAGCATATGATCAATTATCCACAAAAATTTGCTTAGGGGTAATTTTAATGATGTGAAGGCTGCTATTTATTGGCTATTGTCTGAAAGGTTGTGTGGTGATAAATTGTTGTAAACTACGGGGGAATCGCACTGTGCTATACTTATTATTTCTAATGATAATCCACACTACATGTCGGTATCCCTTCGTGCAGGTGGTCCCTTGGTGCAATACTGTATGAGATGCTTGTTGGTTATCCTCCATTTTATGCCGATGATCCAGTAACAACCTGCAGGAAGGTCAAGCATTCTCGTTCGGGCATCCTTTTGACATGCTTTTTTATCATCTTTAGAATTTGATAATTATGTCCCGTGTTTGATGTTTCTTTTGAGAAAAATTAGGATCCACGACGAAGTTAATAATCTTGTTGTTTGGTTTCTTGCTCGTTGGTTTTACTTGGACATTCATCTCGATAATGCTATTGTATTTGTGTTTGTACTTATTGCCCTGAATTCATGCATATCAGATTGTGCATTGGAGGAATCACTTGAAATTTCCTAATGAAACAAGGCTTTCGCCCGAAGTGAAGGATCTAATATCGAGGCTTCTCTGTGATGTTGAGCACAGGCTTGGTATAGGAGGAGCTGATCGAATCAAAGTAACCTTTCTAAAACTCATTTATGTTTAATTTGAAGGCTTATAACATCCGAACACTCATGTTAGTACGATTTCGAACTATTTATGCAGGCTCACCCTTGGTTCAAAGATGTGGCATGGGACAAACTCTATGAAATGGAGGCAGCATTTAAACCCGAGGTCAACGGGGAACTTGACACTCAAAATTTTATGAAGTTCGATGAGGTAAGGCTCTCTTGCTAAGAATAGATCGTGGATTGGTTTTCGATTCCGTCTTTCCATTCGAACTCATATCTTTACACTACTTGTGTATTCTATGGATGTTGAATACCCGATGCTCTTTAACTGTTAAAAACTGTAGACACTTTTCGGGATAAAGTTAGTACTTTTTTATGTTGATTCACAAAAGCCGTCGGCCCAAAGGTCCGGCCAAGCTGTCGAAAATGGTTTATTTTCAGTCTTTCTTGATCTTGAATGAATGTTATTTGTGCCATAGGTGGAACAAGCAACCACTAGAGCTGGATCGGGACCAATGAGGAAGGTACAAGCAACCACTATATGATATGGATGAATTTGACCTAGTTTGCGTCAAATAACTCAAATTAAATGTATTTTATACGATGTCGATGGATGATATGTACGTAAAACGCATTTCTCGTGGTTATTAGTATAGCATAAACGCATATAAAACGCATTTCTCATGGTTATTAGTATAGCATAAAAGCGTATGCTCTTGCTTATAATCTCGGACAACTTATTCTACAGATGCTGTTGACTCCAAAGGATTTAAGTTTTGTTGGCTACACATACAAGAATTTCGAGGCTGTCAAAGGAGTTCTCCGCTCTTTGGGTACGTAACTTCGTCCGATCATTCCACTTTTTGAACATCTTGCTTCTTTTTCTTTCATAAAAATGCGACGCTTTTAAAATTTTCAATGATTTAATCGACTAAACTTGTTCGGTCTCTCTCTAAAACTTTGCAGATATGAATAATTCTGCGGACCGATCATCATTCGGTCTCGAATCTGCTCACAATAAGAGTTCGGAGTCTCATAGATAGGTTTGTTTTTTTCCTAATTGTATGACGTTAATATTTCAACGAAACAATGTCGATTTGCAGGTGACTCTGCAATAGACTACTCAACTAAATTATCAACGGGAAGATAGAGACAGGAGCAGCCGGATGTTTGCTTCATCAGGGGAAGTTATGCCACAGTAAAGAGTGGCATTGTAATGTGTTGTATCAGAACATGTGATTGTATAGATGGGTTCAACTGCCCCCTTTTCAGGCAGGTTGTGCCTTGTTTGTCAGGGACAACCGACCACCGACCAACTTGCAGCTGCATACTACAGTTTTAAGATGCAGTCCACGAAGAGCCTTGGAAGAATTACATGAATTCTTTTGAATGAAAATACGAGTTGGCCCATAGCAACTAGCTTCAGCCACGCCAGTTTCCGCCTCTTCTTCTTCCGTTTGCTTTTTTGTTTTGTTTCAGGGTGAGTACCCACTAATTGTTCTCTTTTCCTCGATAATTAGCATTTCATATTGTTTGTCACAATCAGAGGCAACCCCACAAAAATAAAAAGAAAATCAGTGCGGAAGATCAATACTTGGCAGGGTCATCTTCTTAAGAACAGTTACTGTTTTGTTACAGACCATTAGTTTTACAATTTTGAGCTTCTATTGCATGGATTTTGCTTACTTTGTCTATCACAAAGAATTACAATACCAAATAAACTATCAAAGCTAAGTCAATGAGTTTCTGCCAATTCAGGTAAGCTCAAGGAGCTAGCAAAATACGACTTTAAATTAAAGAGTAATCATAACATTCCGCAAGATTTCTTCTCGTTCATGAATAACTACTTGTTTTCATATATTACTCTGGTCTCAGCATAGTTTATTCTTTTTGTCTTTAAAAACAAACCTGAATATGTGCTTGAAGTGTCCGGTGCAGTTCAATCTTCCTTCATTCCATTCTCCCTTGAATAATAAATGGCACTGAGTAAGTGAATAATCCTTCAATTCTGCTTAAATACCAAGTGTCTGCATATAAAGGGTCTCACTTCAAATTCCCCATAATGAAAGAAACAAGAACTCCTTGAGCCAGGCGAATTGTGGGAGCTAGGCCAGCCAAAGGAAATGAAACTATGTAAACTCGGGATTCTCGGCTATCAGCTACAAAAAAAGTGTTTTCAATCTTTAACTGCCAGTTGAACAAACTTCTTATTGACCACGAATTTCGAACTTGAGTTGATCTGTGGATGAAAATATCATCAGATAATAATTTTATGGTTCAATTAACACCATTAAATCCTAAATATTGCGATAATGTGGAGAAAGCCACATAAGAAAGCTGACCTTGTGTTCCAGCACCTCCTTCAGATGAGTTTCATCTTCACTTACGCCAGAATCTTGAATTGCCTTGAGAACAAGTTTTCTTAGTTTCTTTATCTTCATTACTCCAACAGGATTCTGTCCTAGCATAGAGTACGGTTAGTGTGGCTATCACAAATTAAGGGGGCAAAAAAATAAAGCCAAGACTTCATCTTAGGATATGGTAAGCGGGTATCACTTCCATGACAGTTAAGAAAAGATCATCTTCCACAAACTAGCAGAAAGTGAAAACTTTAAGATATTGACAGCTTGCCAAGTCAATAATCGTGATGCATGAAAATGAAATTGTGAATTTACCGTGAAATGCTACAGCTCAGAGTAACCAATAATGTACCGCGTACAAAATATTATAAATAACTCTGAAATGCAGTATAAGAGATTTCTTTACCAAGTAAATAGTATACATACGTTTCTCAGAGTAGATGTTATCAACTTTTTCCACTTTATTTTCTTCTTTGAATCCTCTTTTGTAGATTTCGATGCAGAGATGACACCTTCCTTCGACAGAATGTCAATTTCAGTGGCCATAGTTCTTTCACCCTGAATAACTTCCCCTTTGTCTCCTTCTGCTGGAGTATCAATCCTGTGCTTTTTCCCCAAATCATCATTCTCAGATGCATCAATTTTTCTCTTTTTCTTCAGTGACACGGAGACATTATCCGCTTCCATTTTGTATGCCTCATCAACTTTAGGTAGATCTTTGACCTGTGCTTCCTCTAAATGTTTTTCGTCAAGAACTTTTCCATGTGGCGTTGTTCCATTTCCTTCTGAACCTAGAACAGAGTTATCAATCTGCTGGGATTGTCCACTTGCAACAAGGAAAGCCCTGGCTTTAGCCCTATGCCTTTTTCCCTCGGCATGTATAAGCAAAGCCTGCTTACTAGTAGCCTTGGTGTTGCAAAGACTGCCAAAAATAAAATAGACTAATGATTAATAACACATTACACAAAATGATTAGCAGCTATCAACCACAACTCCTTAAGAACAAGTTATAATGATATATTTCACTACACAATATCATCTTGTAATGGAAAGCGCATCTATATCATCAAAATCATTGATCTGGACCATTCATTTATTTATTCTAGTTAGTAAAAGTATAAAAGTCAATAACCAAAATCATTCGAATTTTTTAGAACCATCACTGCATGCATATCAAAACAACCACGTTCGGCACGAAAACAATAGCACCACCTGCAAAACCATGGAGGACGTTCAGAAAGCCCCACGTTTACATCAACGCTTGATTGCTGTTTCAAATCCTTGTTCTTGGGCGTCGTACCGTTTGAAGCTTTCCCTTGACCTTTTGGGCCATATTTTTCCTGGCAGAAGAAACAATGTTACTATGGAAAGTGAAGCCTGAAAAACTGAAGCAGAGAGGCACAGAGACGGAACAAGATATAGGTGGCCAAGGTTAGAAAATTTATATGCAGTGAGCTCAATTTGAACATCAAAGAAAACCAAAAGAAAAAAGAAAAATAATAATACGCACCGCCTCAGTAATACACTGTGTGTGACCCTGAACGCTTTCCTGCCCGAATGTTTGTCCGCAATCGATACAAGACAGCTGCGAGATAGATCAAAAAACAACAATTTGTCATTAAAGTTCCAGAAATTAACTAACAACCTCGCTTAGACTAGGGAATCAAAGAGAAGTATTAATCTTTCTTCAGACACATTCAAGCTATAGTAATCGAATTCTAGTATTTTCAGTGCATTCAAATGGAGACCTTGGTCGCGGAACAAGTTCTGAAGTGATTTGGCAACTTTGGCTTCTTCAGGTTGTCTCCACAATCCTCACACTGAAACCACACCATCTTCTCCACTCTCGAGGAGAACACTCGTTGAGGGAGCGATGGAGAGAGAAATACAGGAGCAAGCTAGGGTTTCGTTTGGGCCGGATTATAATGAGCAGGTGCGTTTGCTGCTCATCCAATTTAAAAGGAAAATTAATAAAACCACTGTGAAATCAATAATAAAATTAGGAAAAATAACAAACCAACTATGATGATCAATGACAAACCAACTATCATATTTTTTTATTAACAAATTAATTACTGAATTGTAAAAAAAATTACTGCTAACATTACTGTCACATTTTCCGTTAAACGCTTTGACAACGAAATACGGCGGATTGACAACGAGCCACGACGGATTGACGATTGTAATATCCCGATATTTTCTCCCGTATACGTGAAGTAATCAAGGGTTGGGATAAGTAGAATATTACGTTGCGTGTCTATACGTGTCGGGTTGTGACGTGCATTTATGGAAAAAATATTATGGGATAAAGGTTAAGTTAGAAAACGTGACGGAATAGCTAGGATCTTAGTGTTGTGGATGCATGCAGACGACATGAGGATGAGGAATGTCGTCCGCAACTACACGGAAAGTCGTCTCTGTGCTTTGGGACGCACCAGGATGAGGTTTTGGGCCCCAATGCGTCTGTCGTTGGGCACATGCGGACGCAAGCAGACACGTCCGATTTGAATCTGTCCAATTTCTGGACACTTTCAGACGCACGTAGACGGATTATGCGGATGCCATTTTGCATATGAATGTCGACTTTGGACGATACAGAAATGGGCGGGAATGCCATTTCTCGTCCGTATGCATGATTCTCCCCCTGCCTTAGCCGCATCTCTCTCTACCCCTAGGTGTATGGGTTGTCTCCTTCCCCATGTAAGACTTCCCTTCTTAATTGCCTCCCAGTCCATTCTTCTCCTCTAGGTGAGGGTCGCCTATGAGTTTGAGAGAGTCTTTTCCTCTGTGAGTTGAGTAGTCTTCCTCTGTGAGTTGAGTGATCCTCCTGAGTGATACGCAAAGGAGTGAGCTGCACTATTGAGCGCTGGAGCTGTGTTCGTGAAGCTGCTAAGAGCTGAGGAGTGAAGTTGGGTGCGGTGGAGTAGCTGTCCGAGAGAGTAATTCTTCATTTAGGTAAGGAAAATGGGTGTGTCTTGGCCAGTGGAAACCCTACTCACAAGTAGAGTGCGTGAGTGGTAGAATATTGATGCTCTGTAGAATTTCCTTGGGTGAATTACTATTATTTCCTTGCTGTTAGATATTTCCCTTGATAGGTAGTGTAGATTAATGTTAACTCTGTGATATTTTATTGGCTGATATAACTGCTGTTATTCCTTGTTGGTATTCCTTGTTAAGTGTATAGTTCTCGTTACTGTTGGTTGATATTGTTGGTTGATAATGGTTGTTGTAAAGTATAGAGTGATGAACCATAAGTCTAAAATGGTGAAGAATGATGAACTAAGACTATGACTCTGTTCTGGAAATATTTATGGCTGTTGTATTTCCTGAAGTTTTACTTGTTGTAACATTTAGTTAACTTTGCCCTGCTATGTTTAGTTTAATATCCTTAGGTTAATTATAGGCTGTCGTTTCCTTCATTATTGTTTCGCTACATTTGATTTTGTATCCTTGTGTAATTAGTTTTACCGCTTTAACTTATGCACGTTTGATTTGCCAAGTATAATGATAATTATAACAATAACTCTTAATCACTTGTAATAATTAACTAGGTTATTAACTACTAGTTGAGCCTGTTTAATTGTTAATTAACTAGAATCTTGAGCATGTTAATCAATTTTTCATAGTTCAACTAATTAACTAGTTAACCAAGGCACGTTAATTAATTAGTTAAATTAACTTATGTTATAACCTTTTTGAGCATGTTGATTATAGTAATTAGTTAGGCCTTAAGCTTGTTTACTTGTTAATTAATTAGGATCCCAATTGAAATTATTACTTGAGCATATTAATTAACCTGACTAGCATAAATAACTAGACTTAAGCATGTTAATCGACTTAAGCATGTTAATTAACTAGGTTGTTAGATTTATCAATTAAATTAACTATTAATCTTCATACATGTTAATTGACTATTACTTGTCTAATCTTCAAGCATATTAATTAACTAGGTTGTTAGATTTATCAATTAAATTAACTATTAATCTTCATACATGTTAATTGACTACTACTTATCCAATCTTCAAGCATGTTAACTAACTAATAATCTTCATGCATGTTAATTAACTACTACTTGTTTAATCTTCATACATGTTAGTTAATATTAGAATTGTTGATATTAATTCATTTATTGTTGGTTTCATGCTCAAATGTCTTACCTTCTTGGTACTCTTTAGATGCTTCCTTTATTGTTAGTTTATTTTCTTTACTGCAAATGTCTTACTTGATAGAAATTAATGTTGTGAATGCTTAGTGAGTTAATGATAGGTGTAGAATGATGAACTAAAGAAAGAAGCATAAATGAACAAGAATTCCTTTAACTGTTCTATTCTTTATTAATTACTTGTTGTCTATCTTAAGTTTCTCCATGTTTATTGTCATTCCTATTGATCTATGCGTATATCGTTCTATCAATGTCGTTTCCTAATCTGAATGCATGCAGTTTATTAGGATGACAATTGTACGAGCATGTTTAACTAATTGCTAATTATTTATTGAGCATGTTAATTCACTATAGTAATTAACTCAATTAAAAGTTGAACATGTAAATTGGTTAGAGTAATTAACTAGACCTGAGCATGTAATTAACTAGGATAATGATTTATCATTATGCCCATATGTTCAGTCTTTGTATGTTTAACCAACCTATCTGAGCATGCTTAATTAATTGATCGGTTCATTAACTAAACTAGACTAGTAAATTGTAACATGTTTAATTAATTAGAATAAAATCATAATTAATCAACTAGGATAAGAAATTACGAATTTACAAACATGTTGCCGTTATTTATTGTCTAAATGTGTTTCCATTTAAACTATTAATTGTAAGCATGTTTAGTTTAACCGTACTAAGTGTCTGAGCATGTTAGGTTAGTTTAGTTTGACGAGCATGTTTAGTTAATTGTAATTCATCGCATGTTTGTTTTATCTTCTCCTTATTGCTCATCCACTGTTTCAATTCAAGTTTATAATTGTTCCCTGTTATGCACTTTCAATTATATTTGTTCTCTATTATGCACCATTCAATTAGGGTTGCTTACTCCTTTATTGTGCATTATTTAATTATGGTTACTTACTTTCCTTATATGCGCGATTCTATTGCTGCCATTTACTTTCCTTAATGTGCGCAATTTAATTACTATCTATGTTACGTTACACTATATCATGCATCATGTGATAGGGAGAATGTGTCATCATGCATCATGTTAATAGTAATCAAGTAGGGAGTACCACCGTGTGGTACTCACACATGCATAATGTGATGGGAAAATGTTAAGAAAATGATGAGATGAGAAAAAGAAGAAAAAAGGAGTTTGGGGGGCGGATGGGTAGCGGGTCTAATCTCCAATCTAGCTAAAGCCCCTCCCTCTTAGGGTACGGGAGTTCTAGATGCAAGTAAAAGGTTAGATCCAATCACTATTCCATCACAAAGGAAATCCTCCAATATCCAGCTCGAAGTACGAGTAAAGAACCAAACAACCAACGACTTAATGAAAAGGATTGGTTTGGGTGGCCCCCATTCCAAACAGACTAAAGAGAGATATATCATATTGCATTGCATAAACCTTTTTACTTACCAGGCAATTAAGCTCACATTTTACTTGTGAAGTAGGTGTAAGTACTTGTATGTGAAATTAACACACAGACTTAGGAGTAAGTACTAAAATGATGCACCGATCAAAAGGATAGGGATGAAGGATTTGCGCCCGCGAGACTCATGGCTAGCCAGACTATAAGAAAGTAAAATAGAAAATGATTGTAATTAAGCTGTATTTCATTGTTCGGTTTTCATTTCTTAAATGATTTACGCTTCCGTTATGTTTTCACAAAAGATTTTATAGCTGTTTCTGCTATGTTTTAACGAAAAATGTTTTGACAGTCTAGTTTTGCACTATAATATTATCTTAAAAAAGTTTTTATAAAAAGTTTTGAATTTTAGTGAATTTTAAAGGGAAAAGAAAAACTGGTCGTTACAACGACGATCCGGGTGGATTGATAAAAAAGAAATTCATTTTTTCACCTAGTGCTACGGTGAATATTTGTAGATCAATAATTCTCTCAATTTTCAACGGTTTTGGACGCTTGAGGACTCGTTTTCTATCGTCTTTTCACGATGCACAGGTAGGAAACATCTGTTTTGTCATTCAGTGCTTATCAGAGTAGATTCATGCAGGAAAACGTGTGGAGCTTCACAATTTTGAATTGTGCAAGGGAAATTGGAGGACTTAGAAGCGTTTTTAGACCTCGAAAGTGGGACAAGCTGCCTTTGGCATCTTCCAGCGCGTAGATCTTGAGAAGTTATGCAAAATAAAAAAAAATCGTCAAAATTGGTCCACTAAGCACAAAGTTATGGTCTTTTAAGTTTTCGAGTAAACGATCTCATTTTTTTCCTACCCGAATGTGCTCTGATATGCACCAAATGACAAAATAGATCTCTCCTACTTGTGCATTGCAAAAAAAAAAGAAAAAGGAAAACGAGTTGTCAATGGTCCAAAACAGTTGAAAATTGAAAGAATTATCAATCTACAAAGATTCACCGTCGCACTAGGTGAAAGAAACGAATTTCCTTCTTATCAATCCGTTGCAAATCGTAGTCAATCTGCCGCGGTTCATCTTCAAACAACCGCAGTTCGTGGTCAAGCTGCCACGGTTTGTGATCATTAACGACAAACGTGACAGTGATGTTTGTGACAACGTTTTTTCATAGTTCAGTGGTTAATTTGTTAGCAAAAAAAATACAATGGTTGGTTTGTCATTAACAGTAAAATACGATGGTTGGTTTGTCATTTTCCCATAAATTTACCATTTAATAATATTTACTAACAACTTAAATATTGACTATGAGAAATAGATGACGCAAAAATCACTGTTAGCTGTTGAAAGAAATACTATCACAAAGACGATTGCGAAACATTCCTCTCTTCAATTTTAATTCTACTTCAGTTTTATGCTAAAATCGCAATAAACAATCTTACAACAAAGACAATACGGGAAACTCCGACATGATTTTCTCGTCATTGAAAACAATTTCCACGTTTTCAGTTTTCTGAACATCTTTCGGTAGCTCTCCCCTCCTTTCAATTTCATCTGTCCAGTTCTCATCACCGTCTTCTTTTTCCTTTTCTTGGTATGTCGTCGTCGTCATTTAGTGTTCATCACCGATATCTCATTTTTCACATAATAAAGTAATATTTTAAATCTGTTTAGTGGAAAAATAACATTTCAGAAAGAAACGACAACGTTTTTTAACTGAAAATGCAACCGCGATGTTTGCTCCATTCATTTCTCATAATTCAATGTTTAAATTATTAACGAAAATTATTCAATAGTTGACTTGTCATTGATTTTATAGTTCTTTCGTTGTTTTGTTAATTTTCTAATTTAGATAACATTTATTGCTTTATTAATTCTTATTTTTGTTTTATTAATTCATTGAAGTAAAACTTCTAATAAATAAAAAAAAATCAAATAAACCTACAATATTTAATATTGAAAATTTTAGGGAAAATGACAAATCAATCATCGTGGTTTCAAGTCAATGACAAGTCAACCACTGTGGTATAGGTTTTAACAAGTTAACCACTAACGTACGTGTAAATGACAAATCAACCATCGCAGTTACGTTTGCCATTAAAATGTAGTCGGGACGCCGCCGGGGTTTCCCAGGACGCCGCGGCGGCGTCTTATATAGTTTAGGGTTAAACATGTTAAATTACAGATTTGAGGGCTTAGACGATGGATTTAGGGGTCGAAACAGGGGGTCATTGGATAAATCCGTGACAGATCATAGATCTCTGAGAGAGCTTCGATTTGATACATTCTGCGTCCAATTCCGACACTCGTAGCGAAAGTTATGGTCGTTTGAAGTTGAAGAGGTCGAAAATTTAATAAAAACATTGATTTTGAAGGAGACCATAGGGGTGTCGTGAGGACACCGCAGGGGCGTCCCGGGAGACTGCAGGGGCGTCCCGGGACACCGCAGGGGCGTCCTCACGACACCCCTGCGGCGTCCAGACAAAACTTTGTGTTTTCCTTCGCAACACACGACACCGCTGCGGTGTCCTAATTTTTAACGGCAAACATCACTGCGATGTTAAATTTGTCATTTTTTCATACGTTAGTGGTTAACTTGTTAAGACTTAAATCACAGTGGTTGACTTGTCATTGACCTAAAACCACGATAGTTGATTTTTTATTTTCCCAAAATTTTATATTCCTTACATTTATGCGAATCTATGATTTTTAGATTACTTTTCAAAACTTTTAAAAATGATTCATCCATTGTGATTCTCGTTTTATTTGATAATGTTGAGCGTTTTCTGTAAAATAACGAATTTACTTATTATTTAAAATTTTTTTATTATGAATCAAGTTCTTAATTCACAAAATCTTTTTGATTTGTAAGTAGCAATTCAATTAATAGTTGGGATTAAGCTTAATATCCATTATTTTTAATAAATATATACACAAAACAATTGTCTTTATAAAGAACTTCTTTGCTTGGTTATATGCAATATGTGATAGATTACTTACAAAGTATAAATTATTAAATTGATAATAATTTCATTATTTATATATTGCATGTAATCATATATTTTTTAACTAAAGTAATTTTAACAATGCAAGGATTCAAAAGGGGTTCTCCAACTATGATACATAGATAACCCAATAACCATTAGAGAATAAGCTATTACATTGAGAGCAATTTAGTCATTTATATAATTATTACTAGGGAAAATGACAAATCAACCATCGTGGTTTGCAGTCAATGACAAGTCAACCACTGTGGTATGTTTTCTAACAAGTTAACCACTAACGTATGTGAAAATGACAAATGCACCATCGCTGTCCGTTAAAAAAAGCTGATGGGCCCACCATGTATGCCTGGACGCCGCAGCGTCCAGGCAATTTTGGCCTGCACGCCGCGGCGTCCAGGCCAAAATGATTTTGAAATAAAAAAAAAAATATATATATATATATATATACTTAAACCAATTTCGCCCAAATATCAAGCCCTAATCTGCAACTCTCGACAGACTTGCGACGAGGAGTGCGACGAGGAGAGGAGCTGCGTGCGACTAGGAGAGGAGCTGCGTGCGACGAAGAGAGGAGAGGAGCTACGTCCGACGACGATTTGAGGTAGATTTGTGTGTATTTGTTGATGATTTTCTCATAGTTGTCTGTGATAATGGAAATGGACTGTTGATTTGAGGTAGATTTGCTGCGTTTCTTCGAAGTCTCTATGAGGGTCTTTGGCGCCGGTCACACATTTCGGCGGCGTGTAGGCAATTTTTGGCCTGGACGCCAAAAAAAAAAAAAAAAAAAAAAACTGTTATGCTAACTTAGACATGTTGTGTGGGTTATTATATTGCAGGTTGGTGAATTACTCTCAACTATCAGAATGCAATCCCGGACTAAGAAATTGACCTCGAAGCGTGGGAAGGCAACGATGGAGGCAGTTGAACCCGTTCAAACTGCGGCGTTCGAAGCCGATGTAGTGGCGGCGGTGGAAGAAACCGCTGAGCCTGAAGAAGGAGAAGCCGGATGCTCCAGCGACCCGTTCCAACCCGTTCAAGTGGGTTCAAGGTCGAAACTATATTGGAACCGGAATTGCAAAGCACGGTACGTAGAAGATATACAACGCCGTACAATTATTGTGTCCAAGACAGTAGATTTGGACTCATTCGTAGGGATGAGAATTGATCGTATGCTTGAGGCTGCTGGGTTAGCCGGGTTGTGCCGGATGAGGGGCAGTTATTGCGAGCGAGTTATACGATTGTTTTATGCAAATTTGAGAATTTCCACCTAACCATTAGAGGTGCATACATATATTTTTGGACATGAGGTTAGGTTCACGGCCAATGATGTCAACATTATGCTTGGATGTGTGTTGGAGGAGCCAAGCGATGAATATTATCAGATGGCTCGGGCGCCACCATTCGTCAAACAAGGACGTGGGTTAGAGGTGATTAGATTGTTGCATCAGGATCCCGAGGTTGCCGAGTACAGCAAGCCAAAGGGCAAGGAGTTGAATGCCTTAGAGAAAGTGTTCACGGGACAAAAGGTGGACATCGGATATATCACCTGAGCCACATGCAAGAGGTGCTCAACAACTCGGCGAAGTCACTGCCGTACAACTGGCTCATCCAGAGTATCGTTGAGCAGTTAGGGGTCCCAATCCCGGAGACGGAACCTAGAATTGAAGAGTCGGTCAATGACATTTACAACAATTCATTAGTGGACCGAATGGGGATCACCCAAACTGGAGGGGAATGGATGCGCAAGTCAAAGAAGGAAGCAACACATCCACCCCGGTCAGAGCCTAGGCATTCAGTCCCGTTTCCTGAACAACCTCCTCCTCCTCAGGCATCTCATTTTAGTTCGATGCCTGATGAGACGTTCGCTTGGATGAGCAGGATGGAGGAGCTCCACCATATATCCATGACCCAAATGCACAAAATGCAAGAGCAGCTGCAAATGCAACAAGTCCAAATACAAGAAGCGGCCAAGCTCGTAGAAGATAGGTGGGCCATAGCACAACAATGGCATATGCAATCTGCCGAGTGGCATCGTGACATGGTGGCAGCCCTGAACCCAGGTGAGAGGCGATCACCCCATTTAGCATCCGCGTCATCCTCCTCTGACGCACCTGATACGACATTCCGATTGTAAGTTCATTCCGTTGAACGCTAATTCCACTTTTTTACTTTATTTTGTTTCATGTAATGACATGTTTTTAATTGGCAGCACCCTGTTGGAAGCAGCCAACGTATTTCTCCAGCCGTGCCTCTCGAGCCGCCGCCCCTTAAAACTGTGCGCGTGGTATGTCTTTCATTTCGGTATATATGTGTGTTCATTAATGTTTACGCTCACCCTTTTTTGACATTTTGGTTGCAGGCTCATGATTTGATGAGTAAGTTCAAGGATTATTGTCAGGGTAATCTTCGAAGGAACATAGAGACATGCGCAGTTCTTGGGGGAAAGCTGACCGACAATGAGTACGTCGTCAGCGAGATCATCTTCCCGGATCAGAAGGGCACGGCAGATACTGTGAGAGGCCTTCGTTGTGTGCTAGTTTATAAGCTTTTATCTAAGTACTCATCCAAACTTATATGCAGTGCTATGCGGTGGACGGCGCAGACGAACATGTTTTCAGACATCAACATGAACACGGTCTACTCACCGTAGGATGGATTCACGTAAGTATTCAGCTCGCGTCTCCAGTTTGTTGTTAATGTTTATTGATATCATATAATGCGTTGTTTACATTGCAGACACACCCGAAACATGATTGTTTTATGTCGTCCGTTGACCTGCACCAGCAATACGCTTACCAGAAATTACTGTCGGAATCAATATCCATTATCGTAGCTCCCACCGACAAACAGCGGTAAGAAGTTTCCCTTGTGTACATTCTTAATATTGCTTTCCACGTAATTGACCGCCAATTGTTCCCTTTGCATTACAGGCCGTTCGGCGTCTTCCTGTGTAGCCCTGCGGGGATGGAGGTGATAGGAAAATGCAAATTTAAGGAACAATTCCACCTGCACGAACCTCCAACCTTTGAGTATGAGGGTCCGTTGTTCGCCGGAGCAGATAGAGTATTTCTTAACCCGCACTTGTCGTTTCTGATCACGGATTTGCGCCCGAAACCGACCAGGAAGAAGAAGGCGTAGTGTAGTTCAATGATATGTTGTTTGGATGTTATGTATAATTTACATTTAGCGGATGATTTGGATGGTACTGGAACTGTTTGGGATTCTTTTTTGTGCAGGATGTACGAGAGTAGTTTTGGGGGAGTAAAGAAACAAGGCACATTATGTCAAAATTTTTAAAAAATTATGAAGTCAGGTCAATTGATTAGTTGTAACGCCCCTGGAATTGAAAAAAAAAAATTAACTTACTAACACAAAGCTTTGAATTTGCAAAACTTCTTTTTATATCAGAAAAACACAACTTTACATCAGTGCCATTTCACTATCATCTACATTTGTCGAAAGAAAAAACAATTGTATCATGGCAGGTTAAGGTCCACATTTGTGTACGTTTGTGTGGGAGGACCTTCCACATCAGACTCCTGCAGATCACATTGAAAAGGAAATGAGCATATGTCAAATAACAATTGAAAGCATAACGTGATAATGCACGGACCTGCGTCTCATGAACTCTATCAGGAACTGTCTCAGACACTCGAGAAGGAATTGTCTCAGGGACTAGGGAAGTAATTGTCACGGGAGCTGTCTCGGGGACTCTGAACCCCATAAAGGTGTCCTCCGACCTTCCTCTGCCGCCTCTGCCTCTCCCTCTGTTGCCTCTGCCAGCCCCTGCATTGGACTGGCCTCCACCTTCGCACGTGCGGGCATTGTGCCCCACATTACCACACCGCCCACAAGTGACGTTCAAATGTCTTCTGCTTAGCACTGTCCGGCTGGGGGCCTCGTCCACATCCCGTATTCTACGGACACGCGGCCTTCCTGGAAGCCTTTTAAAAGGCGGTGGGATAATTGGATCAAGATTCGTCACAGGAAGCCACTAGATTGGTCCATTAAGGGGGCGGAGAAAGTGGGAGTACATCACCATGTATGTTTCCCGGTGATAGCACCAATGCACAAAATCCTCAGGAGATCTCCTCATGAAGGGAATGCACGGGATTGCATGCACACACGGGATGCCGGTCAACTCCCACTGGTAACATGTACAAGTACACCTTTCCAAATCAACAGAGTACATGTCGGTACCGTTGCTGACCTCAAACTGGGCAGCTCCTGCAAACTGAGGGCTCCAATTTCTACTGGCATGTTGTACTTTGACGAGGCGGTTGCTGATCATTGGACACAACCGTTCGGTCGACTGAGCCATCTTTTCATATTTTTTGACGATCCTATCCATGATGCCATTTTGAATGATCTCGAACATACTTAGAATAGGTTTGTCCCGGGCGGGTAGGATGCAGGCATTGAAGGACTCGCTGAGGTTGTTGAGGCTTATGTCGCACTTTGGGATCGAAGAGAAGGCATGTTTGGCCCAGCATGTCGCCTCTATTCCACGTACATAGTCATGGGCCGCTAGGTCAAGGACACGTAACTTGGCCATCTCTTTCTCAAATTGCCTCACTGTTGTGGCTCTTGATGCAGCCCACATTGCATCTTTCAACAACTTGCCTTTAAATTGTTTTTGAAAATTGGCATACAGGTGTCGGATGCAAAACCGCTGGTCTGCTTGCCATGCCACATCTCTCACAGCTGGCACTAGTCCCTGCAAAGATGCATAATATGAGACAGACATTGGTAATATATGACAAAAATAAACACATAATGCAAAAGCAGTGAATAACACCTTACCTTTTGTCGATCAGAAATAATCGTCCACCCATTGCCAGATGGGGTGTTTAGATCGTCCAGCAACAATTCTAGAAACCACCTCCATGAAGCCCTATTTTCTGCTTCAACGACTGCTACAGCAATCGGGTACATACCATCGTTCCCGTCGATGGTGACAGCAGTAAGCAGTTCCCCCGGAGTCGCTCCCTTCAAGTGGCAGCCATCTAAACAAATAACAGGTCTACCACCATTCAGCACTGCCCTTTTGCATGCATCCAAGCACATGTACATCCTTTTAAATACACTCATATCGAGGTCAACACGCAGTGAACTTCCGGGATTCGACCTCCGAATCTCCTCAGCATAGGACCATATGAGCTTGTATTGCTCATTGGCATCCCCTTCGTTAATTTTCTTAGCCGCATTTCTTGCCCTTCTAGCAAGGCTGGATGTAATGTTGATGTTGAAGTCCTTCCTGACAGTCTCAATTATGGAAGATATGGCTCAGTCGGCCTGACTTTTAAATCTGTCCAAGTAATGCGTTGCCACCCATTTGGCTGTGGCATGGCGGCTTTCCATTTGTCTGGAGCATGTGTGAACGTCGTTGTACATCTTTATTTGAAACGTCATTTCATTTTTTATTTGTGAGGCGTGCAGCCGCCACATGCACCCTTCTTGACAAGCAGCTCTCAATCGATGCGCATCACTGTGGGTGAATTTTATCCGTACCCATTATTCATTGCATAATCAACAATTTCTTCTCTAATTTTATTCAAGGAACTATATTTTTTGCCTAGCCCCATACCAACAAATGTGCACTCTGCTTCTGGTTGGCGTCTCAGTCTACTCTCTGCCATGTCCATCTCTTCATCACTAGTGGATTGGCATGCTGTTCGGAGTTCCTCATCGTCCTCTTCGTTTAAATTTGCTGAGACAGAATGCAAAATAATAGCAACTTCGTTTCCAAAGCCACGTACCTCCTCATTGGCCAATAATGTCTCTGAAGGGCCCACTTGAGCTTCACGATTAATACCACCTTCTGTAACACTCCAAGATGCCATTTTTTCCAACAAATTCTTCAACTTTTCCAAAATCCCTTTCTCTACTCGCTTCAGCGCAGCTCAGACTTCTCTAGGGTTAGCTAATAAAGGGAAAACGATAGAATACATGCGAATATCGCAGACCACTCGGATTATGTATTCTGCTGAATTAACATTATGTATTCTGCTGACTTAACAGAGGGACGCAAATGGACTGGAGGCAAATTGCCTGGACGACGCGGCGTCCAGGCCAGAAATTGCCTGCACGCCGCGGCGTCCAGGCATACATGGTGGGGCCATCAGCTTTTTTTAACGGACAGCGATGGTGCATTTGTCATTTTCACATACGTTGGTGGTTAACTTGTTAGAAAACATACCACAGTGGTTGACTTGTCATTGACCGCAAACCACGATGGTTGATTTGTCATTTTCCCTTATTACTAATACATTAATGAGAAAATGTTTTTTAAGTGGGGCTTTACTTATCACGATACACTTTAGTAATTCCTAATGAATGGAGTGCATCGATATGCTTTTGAACACAGCTAGAGGATGCCAAGCCCTTAGATAAAAAGTGGGTGTGCTCTTAGTTGCATTGAATCTTGATAGAAGACGACTCGCTTGTGGGTAAAGGGACTGAACCATTTTAGTATTCAACATATGATACTAGTTATCTCAGCTTAAGATTACAGATTCAAGAAAAAAGAAGAAACTGAAGAAGAAAACTAAAGACGAAGAAGAAGATTTTTTCATTACTTGCTTTCCTCTGTTTACAATTCTCTAGTTATACAAGTTTGTATCAGATATGTAAACAATCGTTTTTGACAACTATACAATTTGCTGGTTATAAAATTTTTTTTATTCAGTGAAGTCTTTAAGCCACGTTGATCTCTTTCTAGACCTCTTTCCTTTTCTCTTGTCATCTTCACGATGCATCGTAACAGCATACCTCGTGCCTGGTTTTTACACCACTTCGCTTACTCTTCTACTTAGCCATGACTCTTGTTTTCGACCTTAGATGACGCTCGTTGTGCATGTGTACAATGCCGAGAGTAAGTCTATAATTGAGTTCACGTCCACCCACTTGATAAATTATCATAAAACTCAAAATTTAAATTGTTGGATACAAGTTAATCACTACATGCGATAAATTTGTAAATATTAGAGCAATAAATATTCAAATTTGTAATCTTTTGTTATAATATATGATAAATTATTAACAATAAAAAAATAAAACTAATTTTTTTATATATAAATTTAACCATTTATATCATATACTAATTTATTTATGTATAATTCATGCATGAACAGAGTGTCACGCTCAAGAAACACAATGGGGTGTGAAATTGCATTTGTCAATGCCTTTCCATTCCATTTGTGAAGGTTCCTGCAACTCCGTCTTCCTTCTCCGGTTCTCGTCCCCACCATGTTTCATGCCCTTGTACCTTCACCGAACTTCAAAAACAAACGTCAACCGTACGATTAAATTCCATATCTGATCATGCGGCTCTCCTCCTTTTGAGGGTGCAGGAACTGGTGTGATTTGGAGGGAATGAAGACAGTATTGGACGCCACGACTGTACAGCCAGTTCTTCCCAGCATATCCCCCCCTTCCCTCCCCCATAAAAAAAAAACTTCTAGAGAGAGAAAGAAGAAACTTAGAGTCACAGTAGAGAGAGAAAGAGGGACGGTCAGAAGAAGCTCCAAACATTTTTCGCTTTCGTATTTATAAACTTCGGACCGTCGTTGGCCAGATGGAAAAATTGAACCAGCAAAACTTTGAGAGAAAGGGTAGAAGATTTCTCCGAGCAATCTTGTTCTCTTCTTCGAGCTCTAATTCTTGCGAGTTTTCGTGTTGTCGTTTCTACTTTTTGAAGCTTCGGAGGTGTCACAGTCTGTTCTATCCGATCTCACTCACTGTGTCTGGTTCTTTTAGACTCGGTCTTGGCTCGGATGAGTTAGCGGAGAATATCGCGGACTGCAATTCCCATGGTAGTCTCAATGAAACGCCTGTTGTCTGCTTTCTTCTTGTTTTTTTTACATCAATTTACTGATTCATTTCACTTTTTATTTGCTTATGTGAATTTTGGTTCTGGTTTAATGTTATGGTATTACTCAGTATTCACTAGAACAAAGAAGTTTACAGAGGAAGATATTAGAAGATAAGAAGAAGCAGAGATTTTATTGAAAATTGTTCAAACTGTCTTTTCACCTGAACTCTTTATATATAGAGTTCGTACAGAGAGAAATAAAAGAGAAAGAAACTAAACTAATAACACGTGGAAAAAATACAATAAACTTCTTCAGTATTTGCGATAGCCGCCCTGAAGATGGACAATGTAAATCAAGCATGTCCATCTTGCAGAGAAGATCATGAAACATAGCAGGTTGTACTGACTTAGTAAGAATGTTTGCTAATTGATGACGAGAAGAGACATGAAGAGTCTTGATGAGCTTTTGCATATTCTGTTGACGAACTATATGGCAATCAATCTCTATATGCTTAGTACGCTCATGAAAAACAGGGTTGACTGCTATATGCAAAGCAGACTGACTATCACAGAACAAAAAAGTGGGCTGTGACGAAATGATCCGAAAATCAGCCAGTAAAGCTTTCAACCAAATAATCTCACAAATAACTTGAGCCATAGCTCTATACTGAGCCTCAGCAGAAGACTTTGAAACCATATGTTGCTTCTTCGACTTCCAAGAAATCAAAGAATTACCAAGAAAAACACAAAATCCAGTAATAGAACGCTGGGAATCAGAACAAGCACCCCAATTAGAATCACTAAAAGCCTTTAATTGCAAAGAAGAAGAAACCAGATAAAACAAGCCAAGACTTGGAGAACTCTAGAGATACCTCAATACACGATAAGCAACTTGTAGATGAGAAGAACGAGGATGAGCAAGAAATTGGCTTAATTTGTTGACAGCAATACAAATATCCGGTCGAGTAATTGTTAAGTACAAAAGCTTATCAATTAGACGTCTAAAAATGGTAGGATCCTCCAAAACATAACCACTGTCCATAGACAGTTTACAATTAGGCTCCATTGGGGTAGAAATTGGCTTGGAACCTAAAAAACCAGTGTCTTCAAGCAGCTGTAAAGTATAGTGTCTCTGATTAATGGATATGCCTTTAGAACTTCTAGCAATCTCAAGACCTAGAAAATAATGCAGATTCCCTAAGTCTTTGAGTTTAAACCTGCTGTTTAAAATGTCTTTAAAATGAACCATCTCAGCAGAAGAGGAACCTGTCATTACAATGTCATCAACATATACTAAGATAGCAATGAAAGAGTCTGACTTGAAACGAATGAATAAAGATGAATCCGAATCAGACTGTTTAAATCCTTGATGCAACAATTCAGTGGAGAACTTCGAGAACCACTGACGCGAAGCTTGCTTAAGGCCATATAACGATTTGTGCAATTTGCAAACCAATGGCGAAGTATTGTTAGGCTGAAGGACAGAAGATGATACTTGATATCCCGGAGGTAGATTCATAAAAACCTCTTCATGTAAATCACCGTGAAGGAAAGCATTGTTAACATCCAGTTGGAAAAGCGGCCATCCATGAATAGAAGCTAAAGCCAACAATATTTTCACAGTAACAATTTTAGCAACCGGTGAAAAAGTATAAAAAAAATCAATACCTTCCGTTTGTGTAAAACCCTTCGCCACTAAACGAGCTTTGTAACGCTCTATAGAACCATCTGCGTTATATTTAATTTTGTATATCCATTTGCATCCAATGATAGGTTTATTAGATGGAAGCGGAACAACTGACCATGTAGAATTCTGCTCAAGAGCTTGCAGCTCAGCTTGCATTGCATCACGCCACTTAGCAAATTTCTTGGCTTGTTTGAAGGATTTTGGTTCAACATGTGTAGAAACAGCAAGACTAAAAGCTTTGAAGGAAGGAGATAAACGGTGATAAGATAAGGAATTAGAAATAGGATACTTGGCAGAGGAATTCAATGAATTAGAAGGAAAATCAGAATTAGACAGGTAACAATGATAATCCTTCAAGTATGAAGGAGCTTTAACAATCCGTGACTTAGGAGATTTAGGACAGGTTTGGATAGGAGAGGAATCTGGAATAGGAGCATCCATAGGAACAGAAGAAGACTGATCCAAAGAATCTGCAGAAATGGAACTATCCAGAGGAACAGAGGCAGAGCGACATAAAGATTCTGCAGATATGGGAAAAATGGAAGAAATAGAACTTGGAGAAGAGTGATTAGTCATAAAAGGAAATATGTTCTCATGAAAAACAACATTGCGAGAAACAGATATATTGTTTGTTTCAATATCAAGTAATTTGTATCCTTTATATCCAATAGGATAACCGAGAAATATAGATGCCCGAGCTCTTGGGGAGAACTTGTCCCTGTCATTTGATAAAGTTGAAACAAAACAGAGACAACCAAATGAACGAAGATGGCTATAAGAGGGAGGCTTGTTATACAACTTCTCGAAATAAGATTTGTTAGAAAAAATAGGGGATGGCAACCGATTAATTAAGTATACAGCAGTAAGAATGCATTCTCCCCAATATTTAAGGGGAAGATTAGACTGAAAAAGGAGAGCTCTAGCCACATTCAAAATGTGTTGATGTTTACGTTCAACAACGGAATTTTGTTGAGGAGTTTCAACACAAGATTTGATATGAACGATACCATTTTTACTGTAAAAATCAGTAAGAATAAACTCTGGAGCATTATCAGAATGGATACATTTGATAGATGTATGAAACTGAGTGTGAATAGGTTGATAAAAATGAGGAATAATGGATCGAACTTCAGATTTAGATTTCATGAGAAAAACTCATGTCGCTCGAGAATGATCATCGACTATGGTTAAAAAATATTTGAAATTGTCATAAGTGGGAGTGGCAAATGGACCTCAAACATCACAGTGAATGATTGAAAAAATTGAATCTGAAAAATTATTGTAAGAAATGTATGATAATCGTCTTTGCTTGGCCATAGGACATATTACACATGGCTGTAAAGAAGTGTTATTGGACAAAGAAATTGACAAAGCATCTTTAATAGAATGGACAACAACATCAGACGGGTGTTCAAGTCTATAATGCCACAAGGAAAATGCAGAACTACATGAAGTAACATTACATCGAATCATGTCTGTTTTATTTGACACTGTAGAACAAGGTAAAACAGGAAGATGATTCCTTGAAGAAGTAGAACTGGGCGAAGAAAATGAAGAGAGTTGATGGAGAATGTAGAGGTTGCCACGCCTCTCACACCCATCCCAATCATTTGGCCCGAGGTATGGTCCTGAATAGAACAAGAGGAGGATTGCAAAATAATGGAACAATTCATAGAAGAAGTTAGAGCACTGACTGACAGTAAATTGAATCGGAAATCCGGAACATAGAGAACATTGGAAAGACATATAGTTGGAGTGACATAGACAGATCCAACACGTTTAATGGGAATCATAGATTGGTTTGGAAGGGTAACAAATCGATTAGATACTGGTTGAGACTGTGAAAAAAAATCAAGGTTGGTGCAAACATGGTGAGTGACACCAGTATCTATAACCCAATGAATAGAATGATATGATGCAAAAGATGAAAAAATAAAATTTGAACAAAAGGAATAAGATGTACCAGTGAAATTTGAGGCAGAAGGTGGCGAAGAAAAACAATCCGAGTTGTTATTGCTGAGTGAGGATGAAAAACAATCTGAGTTGTTGTTGTTAAGTGAGGATGAATTCCGCTGTAGTTGAGAGCTTAATAGAGCAATTAATTGTTGACACTGTTCAACAGAAGGACCATCATTGGAGTTAAGAATCATAGGTTGACTATTAGCAGAACTTGCTATATCAACGCTGGTTTGATTGACAGAAAACTTGCCTCCAGATTTGATTTTATATCCAGGAGGATAACCATGCAACTTGTAACATTTTTCAACTGTATGTCCTTGCAACTTGCAATTGGTACAAAAAGGACGATCTTTCTTCCCTTTTTGAGATGAAGCAAACTGAGCAGAAGTATTAGTAGATTGAAAAGTCATGGGATTGTTATGCTCAGAAATAACTCGGTTGTCAACTACTAACCGTTGTCGTTCATTTTGAATAATCAGAGAAAAAACTTTTCCAATAGAAGGTAAAGGATCCATCATCAGTATTTGAGCACGAATGGTCGAATAAGAATCGTTTAGTCCCATCAAAAACTGCATTACTTGTTCTTGTTGTTGATATAAAAGTAAGGGTTTCAGACCTCCACAATTACAGGTAGAAAGAGGGCGAAAATCCTGTAGTTCATCCCAAAATATTTTTATCTGAGTATAGTACGAACTAACATCCATGGACCCTTGACAAAAAGAAGCAAGAGATTTCCGCAGTTGATAAGCCCTAAGACCATTGCTTTGTTTGAACCTATCGATAAGATCATTCCAGACTGCTGTAGCTGAATCAAAATACAAAAGGCTGTCTGCAATTTCTTTATTTACAGAATTTAGGATCCAAGAAATTACCATGCTGTTATAGCGCTTCCAATTTGGGAATTTAGTATCGAAAGAAAGAGGTTGAGGAATAGATCCATCAACAAAAGCGAATTTATTTTTCGCATTGAGCGCCATTGTCATGGCACGTTTCCATGTATTGAAATGAGGTCCGTGGAGAGGATGCGAAACCAGGATTAAACCTGGATGATCAGAGTTATGCAGAAAAAACGGATTTGCAGAATCGTCCATTACTGACCTTGAAGAATCGAACGAAACGCTGTGCGGTAAACTCGAAGAAGAAGGTTGAGCAGCGGGAGAAGAATCGGCAGATGGAAGAACACTTGATGAAGGTCCTACTGCCGTTGCTGCTCGAACAGTGTTCCTACTCCGAGTCATGAATAAGACGGAAGAAGAAGCTTAAAAGCTCTGATACCATATTAGAAGATAAGAAGAAGCAGAGAGAAATAAAAGAGAAAGAAACTAACTAATAACACGTGGAAAAAATACAATAAACTTCTTCAGTGTTTGTAATAGAAGAGAGGAAATAATTATAGAGAAGAAAAGGAAAATAACAGAAAAGGAAAACTAACTGTTCACACATTTGACACTCTTCCCTGCTGCCCTAAATCTTTGACGCTGCTGTGTCTTCCAAGCTAGTAACACATAGGCAGTGAAAAGGGTTCCACCTAGCCAGTGAAGTAACACGTAGGCAGTGAAAAGGATTTCACGATAGGCAGTGTAAAACCCATTATAACAGTCCTCCCCTTTATAATATCCTTGTCCCCAAGGATATAAAGTATGGCAAAATTAACACTTCTCCATTTCATAGTCTGTTCACTAGAAAAGATAAAACTAATATGCAATTGACAAGCCACATAAGATTGATCCTCAGAGAAGTGGATCAACTTGTCCTCATCAATCATGATCTTTGTAATAACTTTGCGATGTTCAGGTTTGCGATGGTGGAAAGATGCTCCTTGGAAACAATAAGTCTTGTCAAGTTGAGGGAGAAGGAACACTTCACATTAAAATGCACGATGGTTGCACAATTCAAGAGGTTAGGTATGTACCTCAATTAAAAAGAAATCTATTGTCTATTGGAATGTTAGACATTAAAGGATGTACAATGAAGATTGAATCAGGTGTTTTGAAGATTTCTAATGGTATAATGATTGTGATGAAGGATCAGGTGTTTTGAAGATTTCTAATGGAATAATGATTGTGATGAAGGGTGATCTAAATAATAGTCTATATATTCTTCAAGGAACTACTATTGTTGGTGAAGCTAACACTGTAATTGAAGAAATGAAGGATAAGACTGACATGTGGCATTTACGTCTTGGACGTATCAGTGAAAAAGGTTTACGTGAATTATAGAAATAAAATTTGTTTGGTAAAGACCAAATTTCAAATATAAAGTTATGTGAGAATTGTGTCATAGGGAAAAGCCGTAGGGTAAAGTTTTCCAAGGCTTCTCACACATCTCAGGGAGTGTTAGATTATATCCATTCTGATGTGTGGGGCCTCAAGAAAGTGGTTTCCAAAGGAGGTGCTCATTATTTTGTGATTTTCATAGATGATTATTCTAGAAGGGTCTTGGTCTACTGTATGAAGACAAAAGATTAGATATTTTGAGATTTTCAAAATTTGGTAGGAAATAGTTGAAAATGAGACTAACCGTAAGTTAAAGAAGCTGAGAACAGATAATGGAATGACATTTTGTTTCGGGAAATTGGAGAATTATTGTAAAGAAGAAGGTATTCAAAGACATCATACTGTGAGTTACACACCTAAAAAAAATGGACTAGTTGAGAGGATGAACAAAACTATCATTGAAAGAGTACGGTGTATGTTTTTATCTTCTAGGCTACCAAGGGATTTTTGGGCTGAGGTTGTTAAGACTGCATGCTACTTGATTAATTTATGTCCATCCTTTTCATTATATTTC
The DNA here is from genome assembly GCA_022433065.1 of Begonia loranthoides. NCBI lineage: Eukaryota > Viridiplantae > Streptophyta > Magnoliopsida > Cucurbitales > Begoniaceae > Begonia > Begonia loranthoides. Next base: position 5,541,462 of record CM039475.1, read on the forward strand.
AAAACTCTGTTTGAACTGTGGCATATATATTCTGCAGATTATATAAATCAGAGGATATTTGGATGTATTGCATATGCTCACGCCAAGGAAGGTAAATTCGATCCACGGGCTAAGAAGTGTATATTCTTAGATTATCCTGATGGAATAAAAGGTTATAGACTTTGGTCTTTGGAAAAAGATCAATCAAAGATTATTATAAGTAGGGATGTGTCGTTTAATGAGAAGGATTTTCCTTTTAAAGGGTAAAAAAAGCAATCGGTTAAAAAAGTTGAAAAAGTACAAATTGAGGTGGAGAATTATACTATCTTGGACAGTGATATAAATCAAGAAAATCAAGAGGATTCTTCATATTTTCTTGATAATGTCACTCTTGTTGACTATTAGCTTACTAGGGCCAGATCAAAGAAAATTATTGAGCCAACCCAACGACTTGGATATGCCGATAATATAGCATATGTGTTGACTGTGGCCTCAGATCTGGAAAATTCTGAACCAATATCTTTCTTCCGAAGTTGTATCAAGAAAAGATAAAGATCATTGGCTTAAAGTCATGCATAAAGAAATGGATTCTTTATGGAAAAACAAAACTTGGATTTTGGTTTATAGACCTATAAATAAAAGGGTTATTGGATGCAAATAGATATTTAAATTGAAGAAGGGTATTGAAGGGGTGGAGAAATCCAGATACAATGCTAGGTTAGTAGCTAAGGGCTTTGCTAAAAGAAAATGTATATATTTCAATGAGATATTCTCTCCAGTTGAAAAATTGACTTGTACTCCTTTCTTTAGTTGCTGTCCATAACCTCGAGTTAAAACAAATGGATGTCAAAATTGCGTTTCTTCATGGTAATCTTGAAGAAACCATATTTATGGATCAACATGAAAGTTTTGAGATAAGAATCAAGTTTGTTTGTTGAAAAGATCTCTCTATGGATTAAAGAAATTACCTCGGCAGTGGAATAAGAATTTTGATACTTTTATCACATCCATTGGTTTTGATGGATGCAAGCATGATAATTGTGTTTATGTTATAAAGAATCAAGAGAAGGTAAAATTATTTATGCTTTTATATGTTGATGATATACTAATTGTTGAAAGGAGTAAGACTGAAATTGAAAATATGAAACTTGAGTTTGGAAAACAGTTTGAGATGAAGAACTTAGGGGTTGCAAAACGCATTCTTGGTAGAGATATAATAAGGAATGGAAAGTTGAATACTCTTTGTTTATCACAAGAAACTACCTTAGAAAAGTTCTTCATAGATTTGATTTCCAGAACCTTAAGGGTGTACAAGTTCCCTTAGGTGGACAGTTCAAGTTATCAAAGCAACAGGAAACATATATAGAAGCAGAAATAGATTTTATGAAAAAGATTTCTTTTGCAAATACATTTGGTAGCATAATGAACTATATGGTATGCACTCGTCCTAACTTGACATTTTCGGTAAGTATCATTAGTAAATATATGACAAATATCGGAAAAAGTCATTGACATGCTTTAAAGTAGGTAATGAAGTATATTTCTAACACTTTAGATTTATGCATTGAATATAGTAAGAATAATATTGGTAAAAAGATTATTTTTGGATATGTTGATGCAAATTATGCTAGTTGTCTGGATACTATTCGATCTACTTCTGGATATATATTTACTGTGTATTCGGGTGTTGTTAGTTGGAAATCATGTCTTAAAAAAGTAGTAGTTTTACCTACTACTCAAGCAGAATTTATTGATGCTATTGAAGGGTTTAAAGAGGGCATATGGCTTAAAGGTTTGTCAACCACATACGAGATTGATGGAACAAATATGACTATCTAATGTGATAGTCAAAGTGTTATCCATCTTATGAGGAATTTTGCATTTCATGAAAGGACCAAGCACATTGATGTGCGGATGTATTTTGTTAGAGAAATCATTGAAGAAGGCATTATAATAGTTAACAAAATAGCTTCGGAAGATAATCCTGCTAATGCATTAACGAAAGTTTTACCCATAACCAAGTTTAAATGTTGTTTAGACTTGGTTGGAATCTGGAAAATTTAATGCTCCTGTTGGAGCTGGTGACACATTCTTTATTTAGTTGAATGAACTCAGAATCAAGGTGGAGAATTGTGAATTTTGGTTCTAGTTTAAGTGGCCTAGGTTCGGTTTATTTTGGCTGGTTTAAGTTTTTGTAACCGTGTTTTTTACAGTTGTGTTCTATTATTATTATTATTAATATGTTGGTGTAGTACAGGTTAGGAGAGAGATTAGACAAGGGAGAAGAGGGATATCGGGAGAAAGACTTCAAAGGTAGTAGAGTTCTGGGAAGTTGGGCAGAGAGTTCTTGTTTTTTTTCTTTCTTCTTCTTTGGTGATTTAGGGTTTCCTTTTTCATGATGAAATTAGTTCTTCGTTTTCATAGATTTTCTATGTTTCTCTGTTTTTGATTACTGGTAGTAAAAGATGGATGGTTTGTCTTAAAAACAAAGGAATTCCGGTTGCGTCTGTGGATGTAGGACTTATTGTCCGAATCACGTTATATCGTGTGTGTTTTTCCATTTTCTTTGCTGTTGTTCTTGTTCAATAATTTTACAGCTTACTTGATTCTTTGAGTTATCTTTTTGCAAATTCGTTGTTATTAGTTACTTTGATTATAAATTTTTCTATTGTAAGTTTGAATTTTTTATCATTTGGAAGGGAATTTATTAATTTAGTGAGTATCACAATTCGCTTGAAGTTCAATCAGCTATGAGAGCTTAGGCTTTTGTTTAAGAGCAAGTACTTTGATATTGCTACGATTTTTAAAATAATTTTGAAATTTGAATTAGTTTCTCATCAACATAGAAGTGTATTGCTGCTTTTCTCAGTATCTTTTGAAGTGGAAATTAAGATCCCTTGAGTTACTAACAATGGTTTTCTGCACATGCATGCGCTTATTCAATTTCTACTTTTGATATATGTTTTAAAGATTTTATATTGTATGTTAACAAAACTAATTTACGTTTACAGGCTGCCCCGGTAAATATTGTTGTAGGTTCTCATGTCTGGGTAGAAGATCAAAAGCTAGCATGGATAGATGGTGAGGTTTTTCGAATCAATGGAGAAGAACTTCATATTCGTGCCACTAATGGAAAAAGGGTGAGTTATAATGTTCAAAACTTTATGTTTATACTTCCCATCTTGTTTGGACTCTTAGTCGCTTTTTAACTGAATGCAGGTTGTCACAGATATCTCAAAAGTGTTTCCGAAGGACCTGAAGCTCCTCCTTGTGGTGTAGATGACATGACAAAGTTATCATATTTACACGAACCTGGTGTTTTGAGTAACTTGGCAGCTAGATATGAACTTAATGAAATCTATGTAAGATGTAGATCTTCTTCCAAATGCCTGCATGCTGAAGAAAATTGTCAGTCAACAGCTT
>CM039475.1:5554819-5578967 GCA_022433065.1 Begonia loranthoides
AGGGTGTTCTTGAAGCCATCAGGATTAGTTGTGCTGGATATCCTACAAGACGAACATTTAATGAATTCCTTCTCCGCTTTGGGGTTCTTGCTCCAGAAGTTCTGGAAGGGAGGTAAGTCAACTTTTTTCTCATTTTAAAATTGGAAAAAGTAAAATATGTTTTTCAATAACATAAAATTTGGTGGGGGTTGGCCAAGAATTTCATCTCCCGTGCTTTAGTTGCTGTGGTTTGTCAAATACACACATTCAGTGTTTCTTTTCTACCTTCTTCCCGTTTCACACTTTTCCTTAAAAATAGAAATTTAGGAAAGCTTTATGCTTCAGACTACTGTTTTATACTAACTGAGTATAATGACTTCCCATGCAGCGATGATGACGAGGTAGCATGCCAAATGATTCTGGATAAAATGGGATTAAAAGGTTACCAGGTAATTCAAACAACAACTACTTGTTATTTGGAATGGATGATGATGTTCTGCGATGCCTTAATAGACATCCTCTATCAAGCCATTAGAACTTGTATTCTAAGAAAAAGTAAATAGATAAATGAATGTGATGTTCGGTGTAGAATGTGGCTATACTTGAGCCACACTGGCGAGAACTTTATCGTTATATTATATACTCTTCATTTGAGGACTTGGTTCATGGTTGAGAAACTATTTCACTCAGATGGTTATTGAAACTATGAGTTACACACACTTCTTTGCTTATCACTTTCCAGTTGGTGTTGACTAGGATCCAATGCTGCTCTCTGCCCTCACACTGGTCTCTGGTGTTCATTGTTATAATGTTTTTTTTTTTTTCCTTTTGGGGGCTTGTCATTCATTTATTATTACTTCTTTCCCTTCGGAGGGCCTTTGGATTTGCGTATCCAGTCCATACAATTTGTAATGTGGCTTACATGGGAACCTCACTTGAAGTCCCAAATGCGCGTGAAGATTTACATCTTATATTATCTTGAATTATTGAAGCTATCACTTAAGTTTAACAAAGTTTTGGATGCATTCGGCCCATTGATTATTGGAAAGTAGTTTTGTTACCTGATCAACTTGGTTTGGCAGATAGGGAAAACTAAGGTGTTCCTAAGAGCTGGTCAAATGGCTTCTTTGGATGCAAAAAGAATTGAAGTACGTGGAAATGCAGGCAGAATTATTCAAAGGCAAATTCGCACATATATTTCCCGCAAAGAATTTGTTGCATTACGTGATGCTGCTATTCAACTCCAATCACTTTCTAGATGTATCTTTCTGTGGTGGCATTTTATAAACTGTTTGTTTTATTATTTTCATTTCTCGGTTTTCTTTTGTTGAGTTTTTCTTCTTTTTCTTTTCCTATTTTTTTGCAATTAACCTTATTTATGCTTTAATGTCAAGATAAACCTGCAAGCACGCATCTAAACTATTGAAGTTTTTTATCTAATGGAATCATTGGATAAGTAACATGTTTTTTTTTAAAATCTCATTAGGTATATTAGCTAGAAAACTGTATGAGCAATTTCGAAGGGAAGCAGGAGCTTTAAGAATTCAGAAGAATTTCAGACAATATCGAGCAAGAAAATCTTACCTAAGTCAACGGTCATCTGCAATCACTTTGCAAACGGGATTGAGAGCAATGACTGCTCGCGATGAATTCAGATTTATCCAGGTGATCTCCTTGCATACGTTTTCTAAATTGTTTTTGTATAATGTGGACTTTAGTCATTTGCATCTGAAAGGCATAAAAAGTGTAGCACTCTAGTAGTTACTTTCTTTTAGTCAATTATATATCTAATATTGACTTTGTTTGGCGGTTTGTAGGCTCATTTCCGTCGCCATATGGCATATTCTTATTTTAAAAGTCTGCAAAAGGCTGTGTTATTTACCCAGTGTGGATGGAGGCGAAGAGTTGCGCGAAAAGAGCTTAGAATGCACATCGCCTGATGCTGTTTAGTTTATGTTATAAATTACTAATGTTACTTGTTTCTGGACTCTAAAGTCAAGAACTAACCTTAGTGTCAACTAATTTAGGCTGCTCGGGAAACCCGAGCCCTTAAAGAAGCAAAAGACAAATTAGAAAAACATGTGGAAGAACTTACTTGGCGCTTGCAACTCGAGAAGCGATTGCGGGTATACCTATTTTGTTTCTTGTTTAAAATGTATCTTTCTTTATCTGATTGGGACTTCAAATACTGTTTTGATTAAATTGAAGACTGATCTGGAAGAGGAAAAAGCCCAAGAAATTTCCAAGTTACGAAAAGCTTTGCATGCCATGCAATTTCAAATTGACGACGCAAATGCTAGGGTTATCCAGGAGAGAGAGGCAGCTCGGAAAGCTATCGAAGAGGCACCTCCACGAGACTCCTGTTATTGTCGAGGACACAGATAAAGTTAGTTTGTTGCTGGCTGAGGTTGAGAGCCTTCAGGTAGAGTTTTAAATTCACGGAACTCCTAATTTTGTTGCCTCTGTGGACCTTCAACTGATAATTTTGCCTCTATCGTTATAAGCTTCCGTTTCTCAAATTTCATTTGGACAGCCACCCTTTCGCTTCTGTTCTTGTAATTCTGTTGCATTATGTGTACTTGCAAATTGCAACCCATCTCTCATTCTGTTTCCATTGGGCTTTACAGAACTGATCCAATTTTATCGTATTTTAGGCTAGAAGAGAAACTTTCAAATTCAGAGTCAGAGATTCAAGTTCTTCGTCAGCAGGCACTGACTATGTCACCCACAGGGGAAAGTTTATCTTCAAGACCCGAGTCAATGATTGTTCAGGTATGTATTCCTTTTTATTTTAAAGGAGAATAAGTAAGCTCTTTTATTCCATTTCCATATACAAGGTTAAAAGAGGTTACGTACCATAGGGTTCTGTTTATGTTGATTTTAATCTTTAATTGGTTAGAGTTCCGAGTGAGATAGCAGCACAATATCTAATTCAAATCATATCCAGGCACCCAGGACATCGCGGGCAAGTTTGGTGAAAGAACGTTCCCAACCTAATGCGGCTGCTCTGCAAGCTTTGATTGCCCATTGGCAAATCATTGTAAAAAGCTTAAACAATTATTTGAAGATGATGAAATCAAACTACGTGAGTATAAGGCTAACTTATGATGTGTACATTTTATGATTGTTTTTTGGCTAGAACGAGTATTTTTTTATGTGGATTTGCTTCACAGGTACCCCCATTCCCAGTCTGGAAAGTGTTCACTCAGATATTCTCATTCTGTAATGTTCAGCTACTCAGATATGCCCCATCGACTTTAGGCAGATGTTCGACTTGTGGTTCCTCTAAATGTTTTTCCTCAGGAGCTTTTCCATGTGGTGTAGTTTCATTTCCTTCTGAACCTGGAACAGAGTTATCAATCTGCCGGGATTGTCCACTTGCAACAAGGAAAGCCCTGGCTTTGGCCCTATGCCTTTTTCCCCCGGCATGTATAAGCAAAGCCTGCTTACTAGTAGCCTTGGTGTTGCAAAGCCTGCCAAAAACGCAATAGACTAATGATTAAGACACGTTACACAGAATGATTAGCAGCAATCAACCACGGCTCCTTAAGAACAAGTTATAATGATATATTTCTCTAGACACTTGTTACGAAAAGCGCATCAAAATCATTGATTTGGAAAGTCAAAAACCAAATGCATTCCAAGTTTTGAGAACCATCACTGCATGCATATCAAAACAACCACGTTCCGCATGATTTAGGTGGCCAAGGTTGGTAAATTTATATGCAGAACAAGTTCTGAAGTGATTTGGCAACTTTGGCTTCTTCAGGTTGTCTCCACAATCCTCACACTGAAACCACACCATCTTCTCTACTCTCGAGGAGAACTCTCGTTGCTGCTGATCCAATTTAATGATATATTTAGAAGAGAAATTAATAAAATAACTACTTAACTAAGGGGTTAATAATAAGTTTACTACTAAATAATTTTTATTAACAAATTAAATATTGAACTATGTGAAATAGATGATTCAAACATCACTGTTACTTGTTAAAAGAAATATTACTATAAAGACGGTGTTGAAACATTATTTTCTGTAATTCTAATTCTACTTCATTTTTATACTAAAATTATAATAGTTGAATCAATCTTACTGCAAAGACGATGCCAAGAAGCTCTGACAAGGTCTTTTCGTCGATAAAACCAATTCCCACGTTTTCAGTTTTTTGAACATCTTCTGATGGCTCATCACTCTCAATTTCACCTGTTCAATTTTCATCATCATCTTTTTTTTCTTTTTTTGGTCTATATTTGTCGTCCAATGCTCATCACGAATGTCTCATTTTTCACAGAAGAAAATATTCTTTTTAAATCTGTTTAGTAGAAAGACAATGTTCCAGAGTGGAACAACAACGTTTTTTAATGAAAAACGTAACCGTAATATTTGTTCTGTTTATTTTTTATAGCTCAGTGTTTAAGTTATTAACGAATGTGTTCTGTATTTGACTTGTATTTAACTCATAGTTTTGTGGTTGGTTTTGTTAATTTCTCCATTCAAAATATGGATAACATTTATTGCTTTATTAATTCTTATTTTTGTCTTTATTAATTCTTTGCATTAAAACTTCTAATGAATTAAAAAAAGAGAAAATGACAAAGCAACCATCATCCTTTACTATTTGTGACAAATCAACTGTGACGCCTCGCGTCAAAACCCACTCTTTCTTAATTTCCTTCTCTTTAAATTTTGAGTAAATTTTTATTTTTCTTTTTATTTACTTAAAACGAGTTAACAGAAAATCTTAAGTTTAACATGAAAGCTAAAGAGTAGAAATATATCAGAGGAACATGGAAAACATTTCAAATGCATCAATAAAGTTCAGGGTTCAAAGTAGACATACGAAAACATCCAAAACAAGGTTTTACAAAAACATGTCCATTACCAAAATCCATCCAAATTAGTTAATTCATTTATTTTTTTCTTGAGCCGTTCACCTACTCAAGTCGCGATTCATCCTGATACACCACAGACTCCATGGGAAATGCATCCTCCTCTGCTTCAGTCATTATCATCTCATTGCCTACACCACAAGTAATACGTGAGCCTAAAGGCTCAGTAAGGAAATAAGGTTATGCGTTATGCTTATGCCTCTTTTTAGTTTTTTTGAAATGAGTACCTCCCCAATTCAATATTTCATTACGTTCATTCGTTACTCGTACATCGATCGAGAGGTTGGAGGAACCCATGTGTGATATTATAGTTTGATCGGCTTCTAACCTCCTATGTGCAGCTAGTCCCGTTCCCAAAAAAGTAGGGGTGTAGCCTAGTTGTCAGACTAAATCCGAACTATCCATCCGCCCCCCAACTCCCATTAAGCATTCATTCGTTTCATTCATTCATTATCCTCACATTATGCAAGTGAGTACCACCCCGAGGTGGCACTCCCTACTTGTTTCTATTAACATGATGCATGAGACAATTGATATAGTATAAGAAAACAACGATAAGTGAGCAGCGAATATATTTAAATGACAGTAATTAAAACAACTAACTACTACGTACAACACATATAAAGAACGACTACACTTAAAAGCATGCAAGGAAAATAATACTAGTAACAATTAAAACAACAAGGGTATGCTTGATTTGTACAAGTCACATCAATGAAAGGAATAGTAGAAAACTGAGTTCTAACATTTAATGATAAAGAGTTATTCAAATTCATTAAACATGCTTTCAATATTAACTAGACGTGAAAGTCAACAATTTAACGGAAACATGTATTTAACAGCGAATTGAAAACATGCTTGGTAATTGACTACTTAAACGAGCATGCTTGATAAATAAAGAACAACAAGGTGAACAACAAGCTTATCGATCGAATACAACTAGAAACGTGCTAATAAATTGAAACGAACTCATAGTTGAAACATGCTTAAATAATTATTCATGAAAACATTCTCAACAACACACTTAACAAGTAACTAATGAGGACATGATTGTTATTTTAATACGGCTAGAAACAATTGAGTCAATCATAAATGGAAACATGTACGCTTCTTACAACGACAGTAATGTGTTAACAATTTGCATGCTGTTATGTTGAGATTAACAAATTTTATGACATGTTCAATGAAATTATACAACAACAAATATAGACAACGTGCTTTACTTTTCAGAGTATAAAACGGCGACTTACGAGTGAAATATACAGCAAGTTATTAAACTAAACATGCTGGAAGTATAATCAGTACTTAGCTATCCTAAACATGCTGAATAAACCATTTATGGAAACCTATTTAGCGAATAACAATTGAAGACATGCTTAGTAATTTGATATGATAAGAAACGTGCTAAATAAATTGATACTAATTAAAACTAAGATGTTTATATCTCCTAACCAGAACCAGGAAGTAAGTAACATCATATATAATTTAATTCCACCATCTAACAATTAATATAAGAAGCAGGACAGATTTAATATTCCGAAGATTTTCTAACAATTCATTCGTACGTATCAATCTCTTTAGACGGTTTCAATTCATCAGTTCAAGCCATAAATCAGTTTATCATTTACTCTTCCACCACATGAATCATATAGAAGTTATTGCAGTAAAAGGAGTTACAATAATGAAGGTCACAGAAGTTATAAACAGCTAGAGAAAACTACAATAAGTTAGGGATAAACTACAGCAATGTAAAGCAATAAAATCTACAGAGCAAAGATCATTACGAAGGGAATTCCTTAGCTCATTCATGCTCATTGATTCATCATTCTTTACTACGTTAATCACATCATTGATCTTTAACAAAGAAAAACATTTGTAGTAAATAGATTTGCAAAAAATTAAAAGCAAGAAATCAAATATGAATTAAAGAAAATGCTACATAAATAATTCAACCAATGACTCCAGGAAATTGACATTAAAGAACTAATATCACTCACACACACTACTTGTGGTTAGGGCCTCCAAATGGCAAAAACTCACCCAAGTCCTTACCCCTAATGAAGAAGTCATACAACAATCTTTCAGCCAAAATCCCTAGCTCCCCAAAGCTTCACACTTCACTCAACTAAGCACTTAGAATGAATCACACACTCACTCACACTACTCTCCAGCACATACACGAGTTCACAGAATGCCCATACACCAGTACATTTCAATCCATTAAAATCTTCAATTGAAAACTTAAGAGAAGCTAATTTAATCTAAAACTCATGCTTGAGGGAATAAATCTTACCTAGACAGGGTGGAGAAGCATCACCAAGGCATGGGGAGGACGTGGTCCAGGTGTGGGAGCTCATCTCCTGTCGAGTGAGTGGGTTCCCTTTTGAAGAAAGGTAATTCGAGCTGTCAAATGTTCTATTTTATTTGCAGATCTAGAGAGTTTCGGATGCTATTTGGCGTCCACACCACGATCGCATCGCGTCCGAAACAGTACTGTGCAGACGGAATTGAAGGTGAGGATGAGAAAATGCATCTTGACTCCTTTGAAAATTCGTCCGTAATTGACTTTCAGATGCAAGATGGCGTCTGCATGTAGCGTCTGCACCTCATCCGAACGTATCCAAATTTTGTACAGATTCAAATTAGCCGTGTCTGCACTCATCCCCATACATCTGCACGTCGTTTGAATGCCACATTCTGATGCGAAACAGCGTCCTCATATATCGTCCGCATCGTCTGAAACTGTCCAAGAATTGTATAGATTCAAAACGCCCAAATCCTCACTTGTCCTCACTCGTCCGCATTCGTCCGAAGTTGTCCAGTTTGAAGCAGGGATGGCTAGGACGTGACGTCCTTCGTCCTCGCATCATCCCAAGGTTCAGGGGAGGCCTGCAATGCACTTGCGGATTCCATTTCTCGTCCTTGCGGCGTCTGCATGCGTCCAAAATGGCCCTGACAATTTTCCTTAATTTATCTTTACTTAAATTTCGTCCAATAACATTTTTCCCACAAGTACACGTCATAAAATAACACGTATAGGTATGCCATATAATACGTTAATTATTCCAAAAATTGACTACATCGCATATATTGGAAAAACGATATCAGGGTGTTACATCAAATATCATCCTTTTTTTCGCTAAGAAATTAACCACTGAACTATGGAAAAATGACATCACCAACATTGCAGTCACATTTTCTGTTAAAAGGGATAATGTCAAGCTGTGGCAATTTGTATACAATCTGTCGCGGCTCCATAGTTTAAAAAAAAAACTACACGATAATTTTGATGGCCCGCCGCGGTATCATACTAAACTGCCGCAGTGTGACAATAAATCGCTGCTGTATCATATGACACCACGGTGAGCCATCAAAATTTTCATGTGGTTTCTATAAAACTATGGAGCCCCGACGGTTTGTATACGAACCGCCGCGACTCTATAGTTTTAAAAAAACAACACGACAATTTGAATGGTCTGTCGCAGTGTCATATGAACCCGCATATGTGTGATGATAAACTGCTATGGTGTCATATGAAGTAGCCTTGGTGTCCTATGAAACCATCGCGGTGTATCGACACACCGCTGCAGCTTCATATGACACTGCAACGGTTTATCTTCACACTGCTGCAGTTTAATACTTGTTTCGTTCAATAATTTAAGAAACATGTGCATAAATAGACTTCACAGATTCAAGTAAATTAAAACGTGGTCGATCAAAAAGTGGAATGTTGGCTCGGGAAAATGTTGGGAATTTTACAGTTTCATAATAATCAATTTTCACTTCATCATCAATAACTAAATTATCAATTTCATTACAAACAAATATATCATGTACATATGCATTACAATTGCAAACTAATTTACTAATTCTATTACAACTATATAATGTACATGTGCTCTAAGAATCAGTGTGTTGTAACAAAATGAAGCATTTATATTGTTTCTTGAGGAACATCTGACTGTCAACCTCGAAGAAACTATTGTAGATGATTCTTGCATGATTGCTCACTCAATCCTATTATCTGATATTTCTTATTCGATGGACTTACCGTGATGCAAAACCAATGCTCCCTTGTTACTAGACATGACGTGTCACGACCCAAATGGGACTCGAGACAGAATGGGGAACGACCCGGCCAAAAGGACCAAATCGTCCGACCCTTTTTCTCTTAAATTTTATTAATTGACAACGAAAGACTTAAAATGTTACTTAAAAGCCAGGGCCCAACGAATAAGAGATTAACATATCCAACAAGTGATATCAGATAGCAAGTAATATAATCCAAAAAGAAATAATTATGCGGGAAATAAAAATATGGATTACAGTCATCCAACTAAATTATACCTCACAAAATATCTCTCAAGGGAGAATACTAATATAAAAATAAAACTTCGCCGGATCTAAACTTCACTTGGCAACTGAAAATCCAACTGATAAAATCTTGAAAGTTGTCATTGGGGTGAGTTGACTAAACTCACTAGGGATTATATTTTTTAAGAAAAATTTAATTAAAATGATGTTAAAACATGCATGAATGTAAAACACACATTTTATAAATCCCTTTTAGAAAAAGATATACAAAAGGGCATGAGTGTGAAATCACCTACTAATATGTGGTACATAACTAAAATAAGTCCTTGTTGTACAAATTAAAAATCACAGTGAAAATTGAGCCACTCAACTCCGAGTACATCATGCCATAGGCATATAACAGAATAAAAGTGATGTTCGGCGATCGCAAAAGCCAAAGAAATATCCTGATTAGGTTTAGGGATTCGCAACCCAAGGACACGGCACATATAGATATCCTATTATCTATTTGCACTGTAGGGATTCGAACCCAAGGACATTTGAAAAATCTCATATTACCCACAAACAAATACATTCCGCACGCTAGAATGTGTGAAAATAAAATAGACCCCAAATCGGGTCGATCAAACTTGATTTGCTTGACCAAGTTGATCTATAAACATTTAAATGCATGATTAATTGAAACGTGTACAATGGAAATAAAATATACTATAAAAATCTGACGGTCATGAAATGGATACATCGATTTAATATAAGATAAATCTCAAAATATTCACTTTTGAAAAAAATTATGCAATACAGTGCATAAAATAAACTCTTACCTCAAAGTGGGTTTTCATCGACCAAAGCCCAATAATCCAAAAAGGTCCAAATCCAATAGCCCACGAATTTTAACTTAGTAATTGGTTACCTATAAAAATAAAGATATTAATTTTGGGTCAAATTGTTAACCTTAAAAAAAACCCAAGTCTTTACTTAGCATCAATCCAATTTAATTGGTTAAAAGAATACTCAAATTCAGGCCCTAGTGGTCCCAAAACAAGTGGATCGCAGCCCAAAAGGAGCTAGATTGTGGCCCGAGCTGGATAGCCAGACCACAGCCTAAAACAAATTTATAATTAGTCCAAGATAAGTTTAGACCGCCGGCCCAAAAAGGGTTTCAACCAAAGTGACCCAAAATCCTATGGCCTGCAGTTCAACAAGAGTCCGCGAAAGGTCGTCTTCTTCATGGACAATCGCGACTCTGTCCATCGTGACGAGTTCTTCCCTGACCAATTTGTTCCTTTGACCCAAGCCAAAGGCGTCTCACACTGCAGTTCGCCCTCAGCTGAGCTGTACCGAGTGGTCCGCCATGGATGAACTCTAGAAATCAAACCGACGTAAAGTGTCTGAATCGTTGGCCACCAACAACAAAACCAACAATCCAAGAATCCAAATTCTCAACAATCGAAGTCCAAACCATTTTAGAATTCAACAGAGAAAAAAAAAGCGATATTTGAATACCTCCATCCGATATTTTCTCGATCGTTGAACCCTTGTCATTCAAAGAATTTCTAAGCACGACCCCCTCTCAAATCGCACGGTTTCTAACAAACAATTGGAAGTAGAATTTCAGTGTCTCAACTAGTGAATTGAAATTACATTAAGGGAACATAATCACTTACCGTAGGTGACGACGACTTCACTCAAAACAGACGAAAATTAGCATTGTCCGGTAGGAGGATTTCGCCGTGCGAGGGAAAGGGAGAGGGAGAGGTGAGGAAATGGACGGGAGCCAGACAATTTGAAAGGGAATGGGATGAATCTGGGAAGGAGCGGTTTTCGGGAGGGATTCCTCACTACTCGCTACTTCCTTAGTGGGGAAGACGTTTCTCCGTAAAATTTTTCCCTAATCAATATGTATAGGGGTGTGCAAATCGGAACAAGACCCAAAAGAACCAAACCGGAACCGATGGTTTCGGGCTGGTTCGGTGTGGTTTTGCATGTAATAGAACCGTTTTTTGGTTCTGCTCAAGCAGAACCTAATATATCAGTCCGGTTCTTGGTTCCACCTTCGCAGAACCGAAGAACCGGTACCGACCAAGATTAGAGACGACGAGATTTAATTAGGGCACCCCACAGTCTCGACTCCCACACCAGACAAACTAGCAGCTGCCTTCTCTCCCATCCTGAGCTCTCCCCTCCAACCTCTAGAATCCTGAGACCCGAGTCTCCCGATCCTCCACCCGAATGGCGACCGAACGGCGGTCCAAGCGTTCCTCTTGATGTCTTCCGTCTTCCAGGCGTCTTCCGAGTTCCAACTTCCTTCCGTTGACTGTGAGATCGCCAGTCGCCATCTCAGTTTGTAATTCCGTCTTCCGTCGACTTCCTTCCTTCCATCTTCTGTTTCTTTCTTTTGGCTGTGGCTTGGCTATTGTTGATATTTATTTCTGTTAAACAAGTTTAGATTATCTAAACAGTCTTTGATGTTGGCGGCGACGGACTACTATTGCCAATCTCCTCTTCTGCCTGCTACTTAGTACCAGTGCTGAAGCGAAGTTGATTTTCTGCAAGGGTAAGATCCACTTATCCCTATGAATCTGGAAGTTGAAAAAAATATGAATATTATCTTCCCAAAAATTTTGATTATATTGATTGTAAGATATGATTCTTGCATCATGAGTGCCTAGTGGTGATTAGGACTGTTTTACTGCCATTGTAGTTGGGATGCATGTACTCTGGACAATCAATTTCAATCGAATATTAAAGTTTGCCGATGTAATGAACATGACTCTGTTTTAGATATTCTTTTTTTTTTCAATAAAGAACTCCATGGGGACTTACTAATGCAAAAATATTTTGTCCTGCTATCAACTATTGAATTGTAGAGCTATTATTTATTTCTTATGATAAACATCTCACTGCAAGGGTTGATTTGTTCAATTGTTGTTTGAGAATCTGAATTTAGATTGTCTGCCTTGTTGTAGTGTTGTGGGTTTGATTATGTAATCTGTTTGAGTTTGAGATTATGATAATGTGTAGTGTTCAATTGTTTGTTCTTGATTTTGAGATAATGTGATTGTTTGATTTTGTTTATTTGGCTAGTAAATAATTTGATTCCGAAATGAGTTTTTAAATTGTTGAAAATGTAGATAATAAAAAGCTTTAATGAAACTATAGAGAGTGCTTCTGTTAACTGATGCGAACCTAGGGTATACAAACCCTAGACCCAACAACTTTTGCGGAATTAGACGGATCGTCTCACGATTTCAAGATCAAGGGTTGGAACTACGACCCTAGCCAAACCTGTCGACTAGAACCGGAGTATTCTGAAGAAAAGCTTGACCCTAACCAAACCTGTCAGCTAGAACCAAAGCTATCAAATTGTTCGATCTTTCAAGAATCCACTTGAACAGATCAAGTTCTTCGCAAAGAACTCAAGAGAAGAAAATCTCCCCAAAAGCAAAAGCTCTCAATTCAATTTGTCAATAGGTTTCTTCTAACAATTGTTCCATAAGGTGCTTTTATAAGCTAAACATTTAGTAGATCTAATCCTAATAAAATAAAGAAAACTAATTTAATATAATATAAGATCTAACTAATTAATAACATGTGTGTGGCATATGCTCGGCATGTGATCGGCATGTGCTCGATCCACTTCTTTAGTTGTGCCTTCATTTTGAATATTTGAATCTCTTAAACAAAATCATAGCTCTATGTTCGTGGATCTTTTGGCATAGCAAATAAACTCCAAATTTAATGAATCAGCCTATTATGGAAACCTTGGGATGTTAGCTACAATCGTCATGAAGAAGACTTTCCCATATAAAATGTGTAAGGTTGTCGTATTTGCCCAATAGTACTCCGAGGTTGAATCAACAATTCTGCATTTTACCATATGTCTCTCAATCTTGTACTTGATTTTCCACATATACTTCATCTTGAAGAATACCCTAAAATATTTAATGATAGATGAATGTAATTCATAATCTTTCTCCTTTGAACCTTTTGTTGGATTTCTTCCTCAAAAAGTTGAAGTCTTTCGTTTATCTTTTTTATCCTTGCTCTAGTCTTTTGGCCTCCAATGCCTCCTAATGAATCGTTGTCTTTGTACGTTTTCTGGATCAAATTATTAACCCTATTACGGGTCAAACGAAGAGAAAAAAATCATATGTTTGGATTCATTTACTATGGTAGACAGCACTGATAAGAACAACCCTAGAGCAAAATGTAATTATTGTTCTCAGACATATGTTTGTCATCCAACAAAGAATGAGACTTCAAGCTTGAAAAAACATATTAGTTCTTGTAAAAAATTGTTGGCAAGTGTAGATGTGAAGCAAAAGACTTTAAGCTTCCAAAATGTAGATAATACGGGATCAACTTCCGCACTTGCATCTTTTAGTAGTGCAACTGGCCGAGAACTATTGGCAAAAATGGTTGTTATTGATGAAGTGTCTTTCAAGTTTGTTGAATCAGAGGGTTTTAGAGCTTATTCTCATTATTTACAACTGAAATTTGTTGTACCATCTAGAACTACGATTGCACGTGATGTTGTTAGCATGTATAAGAAAGAAAAAACAAAGTTGAAAGAATATTTTAAAAATACATCTCAACACGTATGTTTGAATACAACACGTATGTTTAACTACGGATATGCCTTCAATTCAAAATTTGAATTATATGGTTTTAACTGCGCATTTTGTTGATTGTGATTGGAATTTGTATAAGAAAATTATCAATTTTTGTTTGATTGCAAATCATAAAGGTGAAACCATTGGTAAAGAAGTAGAAAGATTTTTATTTGAATGGAGGATTGAAAATGTTTTGACAATTACAGTGGATAATGTTTCTTCCAATAATGTGGCAATTTCTTATTTGATTAAAAATATTCAAAATTGGAATGATTTAGTTTTGAATGGGGAATACATGCATATGCGATGTTTAGTGCATATTTTGAATTTGATAGTATGTGGTGATTTAAAAGACCATCACGAATCTATCACGAGAGTACGTCGAGCTGTGAAGTATGTTCGATCTTCTCCTGCAAGACTACAAAATTTTTAAAAATGTGTGCAAAATGTTAAAATTGGGTGCAAAAGTAATGTTTCTCTTGATGTGCCTATAAGATGGAATTCCACATATTTGATGTTGGAAAGCGTAGAAAAATTTGAAAAAGCTTTTGAGAAATTGAAGAAACAGATGTTCATTATCTCGTTGATTTTGGTGGAGAAAGTCCTCTCTCAATAGAAGATTGGGATAATATTCAAGAACTTGTCAAATTTTTGAAGATTTTTTATGATACGACTATAAATGTTTTAGCCTCCTTGCATGTTACTTCAAATATATATGTTTGTGAAGTATGCAATTTGAAAATGGTTATCCAAGAGTATGTTGGATGTGATAATCCATTATTGAGGAGAATGGCTATTGGAATGCAATGCAAGTTTGATAAATATTGGGGAAACTGCGATATAATGAATGTCTTGATGTATGTTGCAGTTGTTTTAGATCCTAGATATAAAATAAAGTATTTGAAACATTGTCTTTCCATGGTAATGGATAATAATAAGACAAATGATTTGTTCAAGTACAACTAGTGTTTTTAAAATTATATCTCGAATATAGAGGTGATTCGGCATTGGAAAATTCAGAAGACAATTATAGTACAAGTGTACCAACAACATCTACAATCTTGAGACAAAAGAGCAGTTTGACCCACAACAAGCTACATGAGATGTTTTATAGTCGCCCCGAAGAACAAGATGTTTCAACTACTCGGTCAGAACTTGATCAATATTTATATGAAGCATTGGAAAAATTTTCAGACAAACAAGACATTCTCATATGGTGGAAATTGAATTCATTGAAATTTCCAATTCTAAGCAAATTGGCAAAAGATGTGTTGGTTATTCTCATTTCTACTGTTGCATCGGAGTCATCTTTTAGTAGTGAAGGACAAGTACTTGATTCATTTCGCAGTTCTTTGTCACCAAAGACTGTCGAGGCACTTATTTGCACTCAAAGCTGGATTCGATCTTCGAAACATGAATCAATAAACTTTAATTATGGTCTGGATGAACCAGATATCTTTTATATTGATAGTGTTTTTCCTTTATATTTGTTTTATTAATTACTATGTTTTATAAATTTGTTTTGAATTTATATTTTTCAGAGATTATACAAATTAATAACGCTGATGAAGTGAATTAGTCTGAATTTTATAGTGATGACTGATGATAATGTATAATAAGGTATTTATATTTTTATTCATTTTGAACTATATTATCATCATTTCTTTTTGCTTGTAATATTGTATCATTCAAATATTCAATTGATTAATGTTTTCGACATGCAGAGACTTGGAAATAACTAACTCAGTTGAGTATTTATATTTTAATTCATTTTTATTTTTTTATAATTATCGTTTGTTAACTAATTACTTTTAACTCATATTGTATTCATTCTTTGGCAGTTTATATTTCGAAATTTGAAGATACTGGACATTGGACTTGGAGTCTTGGACAATGAAATAGGAAACAACAATAATTTTTTTTTGGTTCATTAATCTAAAGTTTTATAACTTTTTTATTTCTGAATATTTTTTTTTTGTTTTGTAACTTTACTTTTTCGGTTTTTATATTTTTTATTATGTTATATATTTGTTAGTTTATTTATGGTTGTTTTATTTATAATAGGTTAATGTTGTGTGTATAGTGTAATTATTTATATTTTTTTTTTTGCATTTTTTATTTTTATAAAATTTTATTATAATATTTATAAAAAAAATTATATTCGGTAGCAAACCTGTTATAATTTTAGTTTTTGATGGATTCCTCGGTCAGAACTTTTATAATTTTCGGTACTAAAAAGTTTAGTTTTTGAAGGATTCCTTTGTCAGGGCTTTTATAAATTTTTATAATTTTTTTTATAAATATTATAAATTTTATTAATATTATAATATTTATAAAAAAAAATTATATTTGGTACCGAACTAGTATCAAAACGGAATTGGTACTGAATTTTCAGTTCGGCACCGGGTTCCCATGGGACTGGTTCCAAACCGGAATTGACCTGTTCAGTGCGGTTCCACTTCGGAACTGGACCTTGAACACCCATAAATATATAAATATATATATAAAGAGCAAATATTACATGACGACTTTCCATTTTTTTCGAGCAAGTGTGAATGTTGTTGTGACACTTTATTTGAAACGTTATTTCACCTTGCATTTCACCTAGCAGACATCCCTCAACCGATGCTTCATTGAGTTGACCCTGAACCATGAAGCCCTCGGCGACACTGGAAGTGGAAGTATGTTGAATTAGAACTCAACGTCGATGTTCTGAGGGTTAAGTAATACGGTTTTCATCTTCGATGTTTTGGACGCTAGGTTTCAGCCATTATCAGTACAGTTGCAGGACTACGAGTGCTCTGAGGCACTCCATTGTATGTGACTGGCTCAGAGCATTCGTAGTTCTGCAACTGTAATGACAATGGCCAAAACTTAGCCTCCCAAAACATCGAAGATAAAAACCGTAGTACTTAACCCTCAAAACATCGTCGTTGAGCTCTACTCCAACATGCTTCCACTACCAGCGTCGCTGAGGATTCCGTGGTTCGTGGTGAACTCGCCGAACCTTACATGCGATTCTTATATAGTAGGGTTTTGGGGACGCAGAACGAGACACGCTAAACTGCGACAACTTCATAAGAAACCGCCGCGGTGTGATGATAAACCGTTGCGGTGTCATACTAAACCGCAACGGTTTATCACCTCACCGCGGTGGGCCATCAAAATTGTCGCGTGGTTTTTTTAAAACTATGGAGCCGCGACAGTTTGTATACGAACCACGATGTTGGCGGCAAACGTGACCACGATGTTGATGATGTCATTTTTTTATAGTTCAGTGGCAAATTTGTTAGTAAAAAAAGGATGATAATTGATTTGTCACGAATAGTAAAGAATGATGGTTGTTTTGTTATTTTCCCTAAAAAAAAAAAAATCAAATGAACCTACAATATTTAATATTGAAAATTTTATATTCCTTACATTTATGCGAATGTATGATTTTTAGATTGCTTTTCAAATCTTCTAAAAATTATTTTTCTTTTGCTATTCTTGTTTTATTTGATAATGTTGAGCTTTTTCTATTCGATGAACAAAAAAAATAATGAATTTACTTATTATTTTAAAATTTTTATTATGGATCAAGTTCTTAATTCACGAAATCTTTTTGACTTGTAAGTAGCAATTCAATTGATACTAGATTAATCTTAATATCCATCAGTTTTAAAAAATATATGCACAAAACAATTGTCTTGGTAAAGAACTTCTTTGATTGGTTACATGCAATATGGGATAGATTATTTACAAAGTATAAATTATTAAATTGATAATTATTTATATATTGCAGGTGAATATATATCTTTTAAATAGAGTAATTGCAATGATGCAGGGATTCAAAACTTGGATTTTCCAACTCTGATACGTAGATAGATAGGTCATTAACAATTAGAGGATGAGCTATTAAACTGAGTAATGAGTAATTTAATCATTTATTCAATTATTACTAATCTATTAATGAGAAAATGTTTTTTAAGTGAGGTTTTACTTATCACGATACACTTTTTGTAATTGTTGGGGAATGAAGTGCATCAATATGCTTTTGAACACAACTAGAGGATGCCAAGCCAAGCCAAGCCAAGCCCAGCCCTCAAATAAAAGCGGGTGGCTGTGCTCCTAGTCGCATTGAATCTTGATAGAAGACAGACTCGCTTGTGGGTAAATGGATCCAACCATTTTAGTTTTTGGCATACCCTCATGCCAAGTTTTTACACCACCTCTCTTACTCTCTTACCAAGTCCCGACTCTTGTTTTTGACCTTTGAGGATGTTCATTGTGCATGTGTACAATGTCTGAGGGTAAGTTTCTAATTGAGTTCATGTCTGCCCACTTGACAACAAGAGAGCAATCGTTTAACCGTAGCGACTGGGTTTGGGGAGTTGGGTTGACTTGCTGATTGCCTCTTAACAAGTGCATGTTTTTTAATATGTTTTAATGTTTTTTTAATATTTAATATTGACTGTAGACTAGGGTTAAGCGTTGTTTTAATATGTTGACTTGCTGATGCCACTTATGTCAACGGCTTCTCCATTCCATTTGTGAAGGTTCTGCAACTCCGTCTTCCTTCTCCCCCAGGCCCCACCATGTTCTTGCCCTTGTAACCTTCACCGGACTTCAAAAACTAACATCAACCGTACGATTAATTCCATCTGATCATGCGGCTCTCCTCCTTTTGAGGGTGCAGGAGCTGGTGTTGCTGCCCCCACACCACACAAGATTCTCCAGCGATAAAATATTAAAACGACAGCCAAGGAACGTGGTGCCGTGGGCGGAATTCGGGGTTGTAAATAGTGTCACGAAATGGTCGTCGGTCGAGCCGTGTTTTAAGATTTAACGACGCGACGACTTTATGTGTGGGGTGTAATTACTACCATACCCCTATTCGAATGATTTATTATTATTATCACCTTTATTATATTAAGATTGAATTATTTTAATTTAACCAAATGGCCAATTAAACTCCTAAGTTCTTCAAAACAAAACCCAACATTGTTTTTAAATGCCAAAAAATATAAAACCAAGGACATGAATTGAGCTTCCAATCGATTCGGTATGATCCATTTTTCAGTTAAACTCTATATCATAGGTCGAGATTAAAAAATAAATTCAAAAAATTTTGCTAAGTCTCAAATTTCTCATGTAGAATCGTAGTTCATGACACAAATAATCAAAATGTGGTCTATGTGGGCACAAGTTTTTATCAAGCAAAACAACGTAATAGTATTTTATTAATTTTAATTTATATTTAGATAATTTTGGATGGAAAATAATTATTATGAAATCATATATAAATTCTTATAACATTAAAAATATGAAATATTAAACAATTTTATTTTTTTTAATATTTGAATTTATATCATATTCTATTTGCTTAATTAAAAAGTTTTGATTGAAAAGATTAATTCTGTTTTGTTAAAACAAATTTGTAAAATAAGGACAAGAAAAATACTAGGAAAATGACAAATTAACTATCGGGATTTTCGATCAATGACCAGTCAACCACTATCTTTTATTTTCTAACAAATTAACAACTGACGTATGGAAAAATGACAAAGCAAACATCGTTGTCACGTTTGCCGTTAACAAGCTGATATGGAGCGGCAGCGGTTTGTGGAAAGAAGGCCAAATTTGCCTGGACGATGTTGAGACGCTGTGATTTCTTGGGACGCCGCAGCGGCGTCAATTAGAACAACGCTGCGGCGTCCTTCGGTTTGTTACTGGAAAAAATTTTGATCGCAAATTTGAGGGCTTAAACGCGTGATTTTGGGGCCGAGAAAGGGGGTCATGAGATAAACCCAACAACAAGTGATAGATCTCTGAGAGAGCTTCAATTTGATACTTTCTGCAGCCGATTCTGATAACTGTAGCCAAAGTTATGGTCTTTTGAAGTTGATGAGGTCAAAAATCTAATAAAAACATTATATTCGTAAAACATATACATAAGAACTTTGAAATAGCCATGAAACTCTTTGTTTTTCATGCTCGGCTTCTTCACAGTCCCCATCGGTTCTCGGTTTTTAGTGTTTAAGCTCTCAATTTTGCGATAAAATTTTTTTCCAATAATAAACCGCTAGAAGCCGCTGCGGCGTTCTGATGGAAGAACGCCGCAACGATATGATGGCGTTCTGCCTTTCCATTAGAACGCCGTGGCGTTCTTCCATCAGAACGGCTTTGAAAGGAACCCTGCCGGATGGTTACCATGGGTCGGCAATTCGACTCTGAGCACCATCTTCTACGCCGAGTTTCAGAATTTTGGAGCTGGGTCTTCAGCTGTGAAGAGAGTGAAGTGGACGAGAGTAAGGAATATTAATGCAGCACAGGCGACTCTGTTTACGATTTCTTCGTTTCTTCAAGACGAGAAGTGAATTTCAGCCACCAGAGTTCCTTTTAAAGCCGGTCTGTAATTTGTTTTCCATAATGGCAAACATAACAGTGATGTTTGCGTTATCATTTTTTTATACGTAAGTGGTTAATTTGTTAGAAAATAAAAAATAGGGTTGACTTATCATTGCTTGCAAATTTGTCATTTTTCCAAAATACTAAATAGAGGGAGGGTAATTCTGTAAATAAGAAGGAAGAAGGTGAACAAAAGAGGGGAGAACGAAACGTTAATGAGCTCTTTAATTACCTCATAATGGGTAATTAAGACAATATTGGACGCTGCGACTGTACAGCCAGTTCTTCCCAGCATCCGTCCCCACCATCACCTCCACCACACCCCCCCAAACTAAAAAAAAAAATACTTCTAGAGAGAGAAGAAACTTAGAGTAACAGTAGAGAGAGAAAAGTCGTACAGCCAGTTCTTCCCAGCATCCTAAAAAAAAGACTTCTAGAGAGAGAGAGAGAGAACTTAGAGTACCAGTTGAGAGAGAAAGAGGGACGGTGGGAAGAAGCTTCAAACTGTTTTCGCTTTTCTTATTTAAAAACTTCGGACCGTCGTTGCCCAGATGGAAAAATTGAGCCAGCAAAACTTTGAGAGAAAGGGTAAAAGATTTCTCCGAGCAATCCTGTTCTCTTCTTCGAGCTCGAATTCTTGCGAGTTTTCGTGTTGTCGTTTCTACTTTTTGAAGCTTCGGAGCTGTCACAGTCTGTTCTCTCCGATCTCACTCACTGAGTCTGGTTCTTTTAGACTCGGTCTTACCTCGGATGAGTTAACGGAGAAGATCGCGGACTGCAATTCCCATGGTAGTCTCAATGAAACGCCTATTGTCTGCTTTCTTCTTGTTTTTTTTTTATTATCAATTTACTGATTCATTTCACTTTTTATTTGCTTACTTGATTCGCTGAGTTATCTTCTTACAAATTCGTTGTTATTAGTTACTTTGATTATAAATTTTTCTATTGTAAGTTTGAATTTTTTATTATTTGGAAGGGAATTTATGAATTTAGTGAGTTTCACAATTCGCTTAAAGTTCAATCAGCTATGAGAGCATAGGCTTTTGTTTAAGAGCAAGTACTTTGATATTGCTAAGTTTTTAAAAATAATTTTGAAATTTGATTTACTTTCTCATCAACATAGAAGTGCATTGCTACTTTTCTCCATATCTTTTGAAGTGGAAATTAAGATCTCTTGACTTACTAATAGTGGTTTTCTACACATGCATGTGCTTATTCAATTACTACTTCTGATATATGTTTTTAAGATTTTATCTTGTATGTTAACAAAACTAATTTGCGTTTACAGGCTGCCCCAATAAATATTGTTGTAGGTTCTCATGTCTGGGTAGAAGATCCAAAGCTAGCATGGATAGATGGTGAGGTTTTTCGAATCAATGGAGAAGAACTTCATGTTCGTGCCACTAATGGAAAAGCGGTGAGTTATAATGTTCGAAAGTTTATGCTTATACATCCCATCTTGTTGGGAGTCTTAGTCGCTTCTTAACTGAATGCAGGTCATCACAAATATCTCAAAAGTGTTTCCGAAGGACACTGAAGCTCCTCCTGGTGGTGTGGATGACATGACAAAGTTATCATATTTACACGAACCTGGTGTTTTGAGTAACTTGGCAGCTAGATATGAACTTAATGAAATCTATGTAAGATGTAGATCTTCTTCCAAATGCCTGCATGCTGATGAAAATTGTCAGTCAACAGCTTTTTATTAATATTGTTCTCTTCTTCGTCCTAACAGACATACACAGGAAATATTTTGATCGCCATAAATCCATTTCAAAGATTGCCTCATCTATATGACACTCACATGATGCAACAGTATAAAGGAGCTGGACTGGGGGAGCTAAGCCCTCATGTTTTTGCTGTGGCAGATGTTGCTTACAGGTACAATTTATCTTTGTAGAAAGTCATTTTTCTGTGGATCATTTATTATAGTTATTAACTACTAAGATTTAATCTCTTGGTTGGAACCTTCTGGTAGAAATAGATTTTGTTCAAAAGTCCAAATTTTATTCAAACATTATACATGTCTTTCTATTATGCTCTTCATAATACATGTTTTAACAGGGCAATGATAAATGAGGGAAAGAGCAACTCGATTTTGGTTAGTGGAGAGAGTGGTGCTGGTAAGACTGAGACTACAAAAATGCTTATGCGATATCTTGCTTACCTTGGAGGTCGATCTGGTGTAGAAGGACGAACAGTTGAACAACAAGTTCTAGAAGTATGATAAAGATCTGCTTTTTTTTTTTTTCGTTATATGGATTGTTTGGAAACAAGCAGGTATATTTGTTATTCTGATTTATTTATTACTGCAGTCCAATCCAGTTCTTGAAGCATTTGGCAATGCAAAAACTGTTAGGAACAACAACTCAAGGTGAGCAACCGTATGTTCAATTATTATTACTGTTAAATGTTACTGTGAAGTTTACTTTAACAGATCTATTACTATGCTTGTAAAAAAGAAACAATAAACAAAATAGATGAATGAATCACAACATGAAACAATGTCAGTTCAAATTATGAAAAACTTGTGAAATTGTAATCTTTTTCGTTTTCATATATTTCATGAGATCCTTGGTAGAAATATTCATATTTTTATTTAGCGTCTCATGGAATATTGATGAATTTATGGGAATTTTATGAAAGGAAACTAGCTTCTTGACTTATTGTTTACAATGCAGTCGTTTTGGTAAATTTGTGGAGATACAATTTGACAAAGGTGGGAGGATATCTGGGGCTGCCATAAGAACCTATTTGCTTGAAAGATCTCGAGTTTGTCAAATTTCAGATCCCGAAAGAAATTATCATTGCTTTTACCTTCTTTGTGCTGCCCCATTAGAGGTGATTAAATTCAAGCTTAATCTTGACTTTTTAACTTCTTGGCTGTTTTAAATATAGTCTTGCCATTAATTAAGATCATCCTTTATTGTTTATGCCTCAAATATTACGCTTTAATTTGTTATTCTTTTTTCCAAATTTCAGCAAAGGGAGAAATATAAGTTGGTAAACCCTAAGTCATTCCATTACTTAAATCAATCAAACTGCTATGAGCTGGATGGAGTTGATGATGCCCATGAATATCTGGCAACAAGAAGGGCTATGGATATAGTCGGCATAAGTGAAGAAGAACAAGTTAGTTTCCTATAATTTCATGGTCTTTTTGTGCTGTTTGTATTTAATTGTTGATGAAAGACGATTGATTTCAGGAGGGGATTTTTAGGGTTGTAGCTGCAATTCTCCATCTTGGGAATGTTGAATTTGCAAGGGGACAAGAGATTGACTCTTCTGTAATTAAGGATGAAAAGTCTAGATTCCATCTTAACACAACAGCTGAACTTCTCAAGTATGCTGTTTTGATTATTTTCTGCATTTCCCATGAATTTGACTATAGTGTATTGTTCTCCTAAACCCCCCCTTATACTGTAAGTTCAATAAAATAGGTGCAATGGGAAGAGTTTGGAAGATGCATTGATTAAACGTGTTATGATAACACCAGAAGAGGTTATTACAAGAACTCTTGATCCTGTGGCTGCATTGGGTAGCAGGGATGCATTGGCTAAAACGATTTATTCACGGTTGTTTGATTGGTAATGGAAATTTGTGGCGCTTCTCTTTGCTGCTCTATATATTATCTAACCACTCCATTTGTGAGATGCTTTGTAACTGTCTGAGGTTTTCTGAGAAGTTTTCTGTTTATGCACCTGAAGGCTTGTAGATAAAATCAACAACTCAATTGGACAAGACCCAAACTCAAAATCATTGATAGGAGTTCTTGATATTTATGGATTTGAAAGTTTTAAGTTCAACAGGTAAGCCACAAGCTCTCTGTTTCATTTTTTTAGTAAATAGTGCGTGCTCTTATGACCTATGTTTTTATACTCCTATGAAGTTTTGAGCAGTTCTGTATCAATTTTACGAACGAAAAACTGCAACAACATTTTAATCAGGTTTGATAACTTTGG
>CM039475.1:5578974-5650183 GCA_022433065.1 Begonia loranthoides
AATATAAACATTGTTTTAGAGTTTAACTGAAGTTGTGGCCCTTCACATTAGCTATTATATATGGGTTTGGTACTCAATTGCAGCTGATTCTTTAACTTTATCAATTGATAATTTTGTCTAGCAATGTTAAAGCCTCCTTTCACAAAGTCTAGCAATTACTTAGCTTGAATTGAGCTCTACTAATTTGCCTTGGTCCTTTAACATATTAATTTAAGAATTCCCATATCAGAATAAATAATCCTCGATATGGATTGAAGTCTGTCATAACATTCTTGCTTGCACTGCTTAATTCTAGATGCTGAAATGAAGTTTCTATCCAATGATCTATTATTTTGTATCTAACTAAGATAGTGGAGTTCCTCTAATAGTTAGGATGACATTGTGTTTTGAACTTGCAGTTACAACTTCACTCTTTGATGGAGACGTTGAGTTCAACGGAGCCTCACTACATAAGATGTGTGAAGCCAAACAATGTTCTCAAGCCAGCTATTTTTGAGAATTTAAATATTATTCAACAGTTACGATGTGGTGTGAGTATAAGCTAGTGCTTTTCATGCTTCATTTGTTTTCAGGCCCATATAACTTAAAATTTGAAGTGTCATGTCCTTTTTGTGTCTTTATATTGGCTGTTTTTACGCTCTCTCAGGGTGTTCTTGAAGCCATCAGGATTAGTTGTGCTGGATATCCTACAAGATGAACATTTAATGAATTCCTTCTCCGCTTTGGGGTTCTTGCTCCAGAAGTTCTGGAAGGGAGGTAAGTCAACTTTTTTCTCATTTTAAAATTGGAAAAAGTAAAGATATGTTTTTCAATAACATAAAATTTGGTGGGGGTTGTTGGCCAAGAATTTCATCTCCCGTGCTTTAGTTGCTGTGGTTTGTCAAATACACACATTCAGTGTTTCTTTTCTACCTTCTTCCCGTTTCACACTTTTCCTTAAAAATAGAAATTTAGGAAAGTTTTATCCTTCAGACTACTGTTTTATACTAACTGATTATAATGACTTCCTGTGTAGCGATAATGAGAAGGTAGCATGCCAAATGTTTCTGGATAAATTGGCATTAAAAGGTTACCAGGTAATTCAAACAACAACTACTTGTTATTTGGAATGGATGATGATGTTCTGCGATGCGTTAATAGACATCCCCTATCATGCCATTAGAACTTGTATTCTAAGAAAAAGTAAATAGATAAATGAATATGATTCTGTGTAGAATGTGGCTATAGTTGAGCCACACTGGTGAGAACTTTATAGTTAAATTATATACTCTTCATTTGAGGACTTGGTTCATGGTTGAGAAACTATTTCACTCAGATAGTTATTGAAACTATGAGTCACACACACTTCTTTGCTTATCACTTTCCAGTTGATGTTGACTAGGATCCAATCCTGCTGTCTGCCCTCACACTGGTCTCTGGTGTTCAATGTTATAATGTTTTTTTTTTCCTTTTGGGGACTTGTCATTCATTTATTATTATTTCTTTCCATTTGGAGGGCCTTTGGATTTGGGTATCCAGTCCTTACCATGTGTAATGTGGCTTACTTGGGAACCTCACTTGAAGTTCCAAATGCGCGTGAAGATTTACATCTTATATTATGTTGAACTATTGAAGCTATCACTTTAGTTTAACAAAGTCTGGATGCATTCAGCCCATTGATTATTGGAAAGTAGTTTTGCTACCTGATCAACTTGGTTTGGCAGATAGGGAAAACTAAGGTGTTCCTAAGAGCTGGTCAAATGGCTTCTTTGGATGCAAAAAGAATTGAAGTACTTGGAAATGCAGCCAGAATTGTTCAAAGGAAATTTCGTAAATATATTTCCCGCAAAGAATTTGTTGCATTACGTGAAGCTGCTATTCAACTCCAATCATTTTTTAGAGGTATCTTCTGTGGTGGCCTTATTTCTGCTTGTATGTCAAGAAGCTATAAACCTGCAAGCGCACATCTAAGCTATTGAAGTTTTTATCTAATGGAATCATAAGAAGAAAAAGTCTCCGCGATTTTCTACTCTTCTTTAATTGCCATTAAAACCACAGAGTGATCTGGCATCTCCAATTCTCTTTGGTTTTGTACACTGGATTCTGTGTGATTAGTGGGAAGCTTTTTGGAGCAGTGTGAGTACTGATGAAGCATGAACCATTTATATCTACCATTTTTTGAAAAAAATCTTATTAGGTATATTAGCTCGAAAACTATATAAGCAATTGCGAAGGGAAGCTAGGGAAGCTAGGGAAGCTTGGGAAGCAGGAGCTTTAAGAATTCAGAGGAATTTCAGACAATATCGAGCAAGAAAGTCTTATCTAAGTCTACGGTCATCTGCAATCACTTTGCAAACAGGATTGAGAGCAATGCCTGCTCGCAACGAATTCAGATTTAGAAAAAGCACAAAGGGTGCATCATATATCCAGGTGATCTCCGTGCATACGTTTTCTTAATTGTTTTTGTAAAATGTGTACTCTGGTTTTTTGCATAAAAGTGTAGCACTCTAGCAGTTACTTTCTTTGTTTTCAGTCAAGTTACATATCTAATATTGGCTTATCATAGCTTGAGTTAGAATGCATAAGATGGTCAATCACATTACCTGATGCTGTTTAGTTTATGTTATAAATTACTAATGCTACTTGTTCCTGGGCTCTAAAGTCAAGAACTAACCTTAGTGTCAACTATTTTAGGCTGCTCGGGAAATCAGAGCCCTTAAAGAAGCAAAAGACAAATTAGAAAAACGTGTGGAAGAACTTGCTTGGTGCTTGCAACTCGAGAAGCAATTGCGGGTATACCTATTTTGTTTCTTGTTTAATATGTTATCTTTCCTTATGTGATTGGGACTTCAAAATAATGTTATCATTAAATTGAAGACTGATCTGGAAGAGGAAAAAGCCCAAGAAATTTCCAAGTTACGAGATGCTTTGCATACTATTCAATTACAATTTGACGACACAAACGCTGGGGAGACTCCTGTTATTGTCGAGACAACTACTTGTTCTTTGGAATGGATGACGATGTTCTGCGAGGCGTTAATACACGGCCCCTATCATGCCATTATAACTAGTATTCTAAGAAAAAGTAAATAGATAAATGAGTGTGATGTTGGGGGTAGAATGTGGCTATACTTGAACCACACTGGTGAGATCTTTATGGTTAAATTATGTACTCTTCATTTGAGGACTTGGTTCATGGTTGAGAAACTATTTCACTCACATGCTTGTTGAAACAATGAGTTACACACTTCTTTGCTTATCACTTTCCAGTTGATGTTGACTAGGATGCAATTCTGCTCTTTGCCCTCCCACTGGTCTCTGGTGTTCATTGTTATAATGTGTTTTTTCTTTGCCTTTTTGGGGCTTGTCATTCATTTATTATTATTTCCTTCCCTTTGGAGGGCCTTTGAATTTGGGTATCCAGTATTTTACCATCTGTAACGTGGATTTGCAACGTTCCAAAATTTATTTTTCTTAAAATCTTAGAACTCTAAAATTTTTTCTAAAATTAATTAAAATTTAGGTCAAATTAGTTTAGTCAAACTCTAATTAAAATTTTAGAATTTCTTAAAATCCCTAATTAAGGGGAAGAAAATTTAATATTTATTAGGGATTATTTAATTTAAATTTTTAATCAAACATTAAATAAATATATTTATAGAAATACCGAAATAAAACTTGAAAATTTCTATAAACATAATATTAAATAACAAAACATACTTCAATAATCTAATTAATGAAAATACTAACTTAAATAAAATTTCAATAATATTTTTAAAATGCCAATCAGGATTTGTTCATTTAAAACAATATTTAAAAAATTAAATCACTCATCTGACCAGATGATATCCTCATATGTATTCCCATCTACCTCTGGAATATCTTTGATCAACCCAAATTCTTTTTCTGTTAAAAATTCACTTACATCACAAAATTAAATGTAAGATAAACTCTGTAAGTAAAAATATATACATAATTAAATTAATCTCATGCGTTACCGAATTTCCATGCTTAAAGTTATATACTAGTTGGAACTCATTCTCCAGTCCTACAAAGCTTCAGGTTTTTATTAGTCATCGCAAGGTTTCATGTGTTCAGACTTTCATTAGCCATCTCAAAACTTTCATGCATTTAAGCTCTTATTAACCATCACAACATGTTTTTTGTCAATTCTATCAGATTCACACGCATACAAGATGACCTATCAATTTTTTTCTTTATTTAATCATATGTCAATATCTAATTATGTTTGTACAATTTAAAATATCAGAATCAAAATAATATAACAAAGTCGCAAAATAATTTAAATAAGAATTTGTTTTGTGATATAGGGCCAATGGCCAAAACGTTGAAAACCAATATCTTTACTTACCTGAATTTCGAGAAAATAGAAATTCTAAGGTTTTTGTAACCTTCGAATAATCTAGCCGATAAAATCCTTAAACAGAACGAGATTGAAATCAGATTGATCTAGAGATTTTTGGGAGGATTTTGGGTTGAAATTGGACTGGGTCAAATTCGGGTTGGTTTGGTTCGATTCTCCCTATTTCTTTTGCGAGTCTTCTTCTTCTTCGCGAGATGTTTCTCCTCTTCGCTGTTCTTCTTCTTTGCGAAGAAGACGGAGTCCTGAGAGAGACTCTTTTTCTCTCATTCTTCTAGGCAATTAGCTCTCAATAAGAACACTCACTCACAATAGGCAAAAACAACATAACATACTTCCTTATTTATAGGTTTTATTTTCTCATTTAATACTCATCAAAATGGAGCAACCACTCATCAAAATGGAGCAACCACTCAATGGTGGTGTCCATAAATTATTTTTAGAAGGGTATTACATTCTCCTCTCTTTAAAGAAATTTCTCAGGTTAGTTCTTCAATATTACGATTCTTCCAAAATACCCTAACAAGGGAAACTTTTTTGTTCCTTAGTTCTCTTTCTTCTGAATCCAGAATTTGAATCGGTCTTTCTTCATATGACGAGTCAGGGCTCATCACAAAATCGAGGGACCTCATTGGTAGAATATGTGATGGATCTGGAACGTATTTCTTTAATATCGAAGTTTCACCATATCACCGTGGAGCTTTACTCTTTGTCTTGGTTCTGCCTTTGACGATACCACTCTGACATGAAACTGGTGACGATGTGGTGACTGCATCCTGCTGAACATTTGTAATAGGCTGACGTATCGGCTCTGATGTGGATTCAGAACCCAACTTGAACTTCACCAGAGAACCTGACTTCCTCTCAGTCTTCTCCAAAAAACCTTTTGAAGGTGAATTCACAAACTTTGTAGCCTAATTACCCGTCACTGTAGAACCCTGTAACACATACAAATTTGCAGAGCTTCTGTGTCCCTTTAACTTGACGAGAGCACCCCTACTAATCTTTATACCTCCACGTACAACGTTGTACTTGTGCCCTTTCGAATCCAGAGTACTCAAAGAGATCAGATTATTCTTTAACTCGGGAACATGTCGCACATTACCTAGTGTCCTCACAACTCCATCAAACATTATGATTTTGACGGTACCAATACCAGCTATTTTGCAAGGTGTGTTATTACCCATTAACATAGCACCTTCTGAAACGGTCTCATATGTCGTAAAATAATCTCGGTTTTAGCACATATGAAACGAACACGCTGAATCCAGAATCCACTCCTTGTTTGACTTTGAGTTTCCCTCTGACACGATTAGAAGATCTCCATCACTATAGTCTTCTTCTTTTGCGACAACTACTTTACCGAACGTCATCGGTTGTTTTCCCTTCTCTGTAGCTCTCTTTAATTCATTCTTCTATTTACGGCACTCGGTTTTGATGTGCCCCCTTCTCTGACAGAAGTAACAGGTTCTATTTCGGTTCCTTGACTTTGATCTGCCCTTTGAACTCTGAACATTATCACTGCCTTTGTTGTTTGACTCTCTTGTTCTACCACAAACGACGAGTCTCTCACCTCCAGACTCGGATTCCACAACAAGCTACTTCATCTTTTTTTTTATAATAACGAACCATAAACGTCTTCCAGAGTTAGCCTTTCTCTACTGTATAAAATCATATCTCTGAAAGTACCATATGAAGTAGGCAACGAGTATAACAAAATCAACCCCAAATCCTCTTCCTCGTACTTGCATCCCATAGTCTCCAAATCTGAAACTAACTCATTGAATTCAGCCAAGTACTCTGTAATAGAGGCTCCTTCCAATAACTGATGAGAATAAAGTCATTGCTTCAGATGCAACTTGCTAGTTAGGGTTTTCTTCATACACGGCTGCTCCAATCTGAACCATAACTCAGCGGCAAATTTCTCATTCAAAACATCTTGCAAAATCTGATTTGAAAAATGCAGACGTATCATAGATAGGGCGTTCCAATCCTTTCGAATTTTTTCCTCTTCACTCAATAATGTGGGCATTTTATCGAGCCCTAATAACACGTCATCTAAATCTATTTGTGCGAGCACATCTCGCATTTTCACCTTGCATAACTGAAATATTGTATTCTAATCCAACAACGGAATATCGAATTTCAAAGAACCTATCTCTCACAAAAATTTTAGAATTTTTCTTCCAAAAATCTAAATCAAATATCCACTCCTAAACTTCGATTCCTAGATAATTTAATATCTTAACCAAATTATCTTAAAAAATAATCCAACCAAACGAAGGTAAATTATTTTTTAGAAATCCTCTAACTTTGTCTTCACTGTTCACTGCCCGAAGAAACTCGGAGCTCCCTGCAGGACGGCGGACTGGCGGACGGCAACGTGCAACACCACTAGAGAACGACGACGAGTGAGTTCTTGGCAGCGGCGGCGTCTTCTCTTTTGGGCGATGGAGGACAGTTTCTTCTTCTCTCTTGAAGAAGAACAGCGGCGGCAGAGGGAGACGCGAGCTCTCTCTGTTTGGGGATGAACGGCGGCGTGGCAGAGTCGGAGAAGCGGCTTTGCCTTTCGCTTCTATGGAGAGCTGCTGTATTTTGTTTCTCCTTTCTATCTTCTCTTTGCTGGAGAAGTCTACAGTGTGAGCAGCAACTCTTCAAGAAACAAAGTTTCTTGTCTTTCTTGGAATCCACGCGGGCAGTCAGATGGAAAAAAGCCAAAAGAATTTTCTTTCCTTTTTTTTTATTTTATTTCTTTTACCCAAAATTGCAACTTTCACGAAGAGTGCAAACTCCAATGTCGTTCGATCCGAGTACTAAAATTCTAACTTTCTTCTAATATCAATTGTTGAAAATTGATATAAAAAATCTCACCTAAGCTTTGATACCAATTGTTGAGAATTGAACGTGAAACGAAAAAAGAAAACTGCGGAAGCAGAGACACCAAGATTTACGTGAAAAACCCTTAACGAAAAAAAACTACGAGTAGAGGAGAAATTCACTATAGAGAAATCAAGATACAATGAGTTTTGCGACTCAAGCATCAATATATAAAGAAAATAAATAACCCTAATATTGTATATGGGCCCGACCGACCCAACTAGAATCCGGGTCACACCAAACTCTAACAATTTTAAAGGAGAATAAGTAAGCTCTTTTATTCCATTTCCATATGCAAGGTTAAAAGAGGTTACGTACCATAGGATTCTGTTTATGTTGATTTTAATCTTTAATTGGTTAGAGTTCCGAGTGAGATAGCAGCACAATATCTAATTCAAATCATATCCAGGCACCCAGGACATCGTGGGCAAGTTTGGTGAAAGAACGTTCCTAACATAATGCAGCAGCTCTGCAAGCTTTGATTGCCCATTGGCAAATCATTGTAAAAAGCTTAAACAATTATTTGAAGATGATGAAATCAAACTACGTGAGTTTAAGGCTAACTTATGATGTGTACATTTTATGATTGTGTTTTTGGCTAGGACGAGTATTTTCTTACGTGGATTTGCTCTACAG
The DNA here is from genome assembly GCA_022433065.1 of Begonia loranthoides. Taxonomy (NCBI): domain Eukaryota; kingdom Viridiplantae; phylum Streptophyta; class Magnoliopsida; order Cucurbitales; family Begoniaceae; genus Begonia; species Begonia loranthoides. The sequence continues at coordinate 5,586,848 of CM039475.1, forward strand.
GTACCCCCATTCCTAGTCCGGAAAGTGTTTACTTAGATATTCTCATTCTTCAATGTTCAGCTATTCAACAGGTAACAATTGGTCTCCTCCTATACAATGTGTTGAACCGATTGCTAAGGCAGTTATTATGCAATTATTTTCTTTGCAAATCATTTCACCAAATTGTTTTGCAGTGTTCAGTTAAGGCGGGGGTGCTGTTGATTCAGTAATGGAGAGTTTGTGAAAGCCGGTTTTCTTATTTTCATATTCGCTTACGCCAGACTCTTGAATTGTCTGCCTTGATAAAAAAAAGTTTGGGTAAATGACAAATCAACCATCGTGGTTTAAGGTCAATGACAAGTCAACCACTATGAAATTTTTTTAACAAGTTAACCACTCACGTATGTTAAAATGACAAATTCAACATCACGTAGACGTTTACCGTTAAAAAGTTGGGTGACAACGTCCAAACGCCGAAACGCCCCGCTCTGCTCTGACGTTCTGAATTCAGAACGCCCAACGCAGAGAGTTCTGATTTTCTGAAGAATTCAGAACGCCCAACGCGGGGCGTTCTGATTTTCTGAAGAATTCAGAACGCCCAATGCGGGGCGTTTTGATTTTCTGAAGAATTCAGAACGCCCAACGCGGGGCGTTCTGAATCGTTGTGGTGTCTGGTGCGAACACATCGCGAAAATAGCAGTGTCTGATGCGAAGATTAAAACCGAAAATTTTTTTGCACCAGACGCCGCACCAAAGAGTTTATTGAGAGAGGGGGAGAGAGAGAGATGAGACGCCGCACAATTGTGCGGCGTCTCAGAGTTAAATGGGCCCTTTTAACTCAGCGGTAGAGTAACACCATGGTAAGGCGTAAGTCGTCGGTTCAAATCCGATAAGGGGCTTTACTTTCTATTTTATCATCAAATTCCAACCGTAGTATTCGTATTTGATTGAACGGATAATAAACATATTGTTTGTTTTGCTTTTATTTGTAATAAAAAAGATAATAAACCATTTCATTAAATGAAAAAATTGAATTATAATATTTTTTATTTACTTTTTTTTTTTTATCTTTCTTCTAAGATAAAAGAAGAAGCAAATAAATGGAAACTTTGATCCTTTTTTATTAAGAAAAAAACTCACAAAAGACTGAGAAGAATATATAGAAAAGAAAAATAACTATATAACAAAAATAGAATATTCAATTTTCGTAGGTTGAAGTAAAATAAAGAAAAAACACTTATGTAAATAAATAAAAAATAAAAAGTAAAGGAGCAATCGCCGCACAATTGTGTGGCTTCTCCGTGTGTGAGACGCCATACAATTGTGCGGCGTCTCATTGTCTCACAAACTGAGAAGCCGCACAATTGTGCGGCGTCTCACAAACTAAGAAGCCCTCTCTCTCTCTCTCTCTCTTTTGAGAGACCGCACAATAATTGTGCGGCCTCTCCCTCTCTCTCCCTCCCTCTCCATCTCTCTCTCTCTCTCTCTAGACGCCGCACAATTGTGCGGTGTCTCCTCTCTCTCTCCCTCCCACCCTTCCTCAATAAACTCTTTGGTGCGGCGTCTGGTGCAAAAATTTTTTCGGTTTTAATATTCGCACCAGACACGCTATTTTCGCGATGTGTTCGCACTAGACACCACAACAATTCAGAACGCCCCTTGTTGGGCGTTCTAAATTCAGAACGTCAGAGCGGAGCGGGGCGTTTTGGCGTTTAGACGTTGACATCCAGCTTTTTAACAGTAAACGTCTACGTGATGTTGGATTTGTCATTTTAATATACGTGAGTGGTTAACTTGTTAAAAAAAATTCCATAGTGGTTGACTTGTCATTGATCTTAAACCACGATGGTTGATTTGTCATTTACCCAAAAAGTTTTCTTTGTTTCTTTATCTTCATTACTATAACAGGATTTTGCCATAGCACAAAGTACACTTAGTGTGGATATCACTGATTAAGGGGGAAAAAAGTAAAGCCAACACTTTAGGATGATATATTTCACCAGACATGATCCTTTTGTTACGGAAAGAGCATCCATATCATTAAAATCATTGATTTTATTCTAGTTAGCAGAAGTATAAAAGTCCAACGCAATCAAATGTTTTTAGAAACCAATAGCACCACCTGCAAAACCATGGAGGAAGTTCAGAAAGCCCCACGTTTACGTCTACGCTTGATTGTTGTTTCAAATCCTTGTTGTTCGCTTTCCCTTGACCTTTTGGGACATATTTTTCCTGGCAGAAGAAACAATGTTGCTATGGAAAGTGAAGCCTGAAAACCTGAAGCAGATAGGTACAGAGATGGAAAAAGATATGGATGGCCAAGGTTAGAAAACCAAAAAAAAAAAAAACGCACCGCCTCAGTAATACACTGTGTGTGACCTTGAACGTTTTCTGCCCGAATATTTGTCTGCAATTGAATCAAGACAATGCAAGATAGATCAAAAAACAACAATTTGTCATTAAAGTTTCAGAAATTAACTAACAACCTCTTGAGAATGGAACGTTAAACGAAAAATGAAAACTCCGGAAGCAGGGACATCAAAATTTACGTGAAAAATCCTTACGAGAAAAAATCACGGGTAGAGAAAAAATTCACTATTTGAAAATCAAAGTACAATGAGTTTTGCGACTTAAACATTAATATATAGAGAAAATAAATAACCTTAATATTGAATATGGGTCTGACTCGGCCCAACTAGAATTCGGGTCACATCGAACTCTAACAATCTCCACCTTGACACGAATTTCACATGAGAGATCCAATGCAGGCTTCTTGATCCACTCCAAAATGAAACCAAAACACTGAACTCTAACAATCTCCATCTTCAAAGAAACTATAATGCAAGGCGAACGATTTGCAAAACTCCAATGAAAAATAATCTCCTCTTCCACAAAGGCCCCTTTTGGGCCAACTCGATATCAAGTATTGGCCAAGTTTAAGCTCTTGAGAGACACACTCGAGAAGAAATCACATCTCTTCCATGGTACCACCGAATTATCAGAGATGTCGCAACGAACTACATGTGAATATGCTGAAGACTCCCCATTGGAATTTATACCCTCGAACACACTCAATGCGTAACCCATTGTAGAAGTTTCACCATATCGCCGTAGAGTTTTACCCTTTCTCTGGTTCTGCCTTTGACGATACCACTTTGACGTGAAACTGTAACTGGTGATGATGTGGTGAACGGATCACCCTGAACATCTGTAATAAGCTGACGTATCGGCTCTGATGTAGATTCATAATCTAACTTGAACATCACCTGAGAACCTGACTTTTTCTGAGTCTTCTAAAAAAAACCTTTAGAAGGTGAATTCATAAACTTTGCAGCCTCATTACCCATCACTGTAGAACCCTACAACACATACAAATTTGCAGAGCTTCTGTGTCTCTTTAACTTGACGAAAGCACCCCTACTAGTCTTTATACCTCAACCTACAGCATTGTACTTGTACTCTTTCAAATCCAGAGTACTCAACGAGATCATATTTTTCTTTAAATCGGGAACATGTCACACATTACCCAGTGTCCTCACAACTCCATCAAACATTCTGATTCTGACGGTACCAATACCAGCTATCTTGCAAGGTGTGTTATTACCCATTAACACAGCACCTCCTGAAACGGTCTTATATGTCGAAAACCACTTCTGATTGTAACACATATGAAATGAACACGTTGAATCCAGAATCCAATCCTTTTTTGGCATTGAGTTTCCCTCTGACACAATTAGAAGATCTCCATCACTATAGTCTTCTTCTTCTGCGATAACAACTTCACCGGACGTCATTAGCTGTTTTCCTTTCTCTACAGCTCTCTTTATTTCATTCATCAATTTATGGCACTCAGCTTTAATGTGTCCCTTCTTTTGACAGAAGTAACAGATTATTTCACAGTTCATTGACTTTGATTTTCCCTTTGAATTCTAAACATTTTCAATGCTTTTGTTGTTTGACTCTCTTGTTCCACCCCGAACGACGAGTCCCTCACTTCGAGACTCGGATCTAACTACAATATGCTTCATCTTTTCCTTTGATAACAAAGAACCATAAACATTTTACAGAGTTAGACTTTCTCTGCTATATAAAATCATATCTCTGAAAGCACCATATGAAGTAGGTAACGAGTATAGCAGAATCAACCCTAAATCCTTCTCATTGTACTTGCATCCTATAGTTTCTAAATCAGAAACTAACTCCTTGAATGCGGTCAAATTTTCTTCAATAGAATCTCTTTCGATCAGCTAATGAAAATAAAGTCTTTGCTTCAAATGCCACTTGCTTGTTTAGGTTTTTTTCATACACAACTGCTCAAATCTGAACCATAACTCAGTGGCAGATTTCTTGTTCAAAACATACTACAAAATTTGATTTGAAAAATGCAGACGTATGAAAGATACGGCTTTTCAATCATTTCGAAGTTTCTCCTCTTCATTCCATAACGTGGGCATTTTATTGAGCCCTAATAACGCGTCATCTAAATTCATCTGTACGAGAACATTTCGTATCTGCACCAGCCATAACTGAAATCTCGTATTCTGATCTAACAATGAAATATCGAATTTCAACGAACCCATCTCCCCAAAAAATTTTAGAAATTTCCCAAAAAATATTTGAACTCAAAATATCTTCCTCCAAAATTTGATCCCAAAAAACAATGCTTCCACTAGATACCTCAACACTGATAATCAGATTAGTCAGCCAAAACCAAAATTTTGAGACCCCAAATATTCAACAATATTAATAAAAGAGAACCAATAATCTAACAAAAATATCCACCCTTCTGTGAAAAACAGAATTTTTTATCCTTCTTCTCACACTGTTTTCGGCTAAAGAAAATTCTGCGATGGCTGACTGATCGGCGGTTTTTGTGTATGGCAGACGGGGTGAGGAAGAGACGAATAGTGGCAAACAGCCTATTTCTTCTCTAGACGGCGTGGTCGTAAGGATGCTGGAGAACAAGCAGAAGCTTCTCTGCTTCAAACCGATGCTTGGATGGTAGACTCTGTCAGCGATGTCTCTTTTCCTCGATAGTGGTGACAGACGGCAGCGGGTGGAAAACTTCATTCGGCAGTGGCTACGTGGGGCACAACAGAGTTCATCTCTCTGTTTTAAAAGAAAATCCTGAACAGGGAAGGGAAAGCAAACGTTTCTTTCTTTTTTTTTTATTTCTTTTTCAAAAATTACAATTTTTCTCAAAAATTGTAAACCCCAAATATCGTTTGATCCAAGTACTGTAACTCTTAATTTTGCTCTAATACCAATTGTTGAAAATTGGTATAGTGACCTCAACTAAGCTCTGATATCGATTGTTGAGAATTGAACACGAAACGGAAAAAGAAATTGCGGAAGCAGGGACACCAAGATTTACGTGGAAAACCCTTATGGGAAAAAACCACGGGCAGAGAAAAAATTCACTATTTGGAAATCAAGGTACAATGAGTTTTGCGATTTAAGCATCAATATATAGAGAAAATAAATAATCCTAATATTGAATATGTGCCCGACCCGGCTAATACAAAATGGAACCATCCTATTATTATCAAGCCTCAAAGAATATCATGATGATATTCAAGGTTAAACATAAGTGGAAGTTCAAGGGCAATGGAAAGATAAATGGGAAGACTTTCCAAAACTGTATTTCTTTTACCTCTGAAGATTATTTGACTATTTTGGCATTCAAGATAACGTTAATTGAAAAAATGTTTTTCACAAAGATTATAGCTGACTTCCTAAGCTTTCTAGAACATATTAGATCATTAAATTTGGAGTCCATTGGCTATGGCAAAAGCCCAAAGAACAGAGAGTAAAATTTAAAGAAAGTTCAAGTTTCCAAACTTGGAGACCAAGAAACTCAAAATATGGAAACCATCCAAGTGGACGATTTGAACAAGGAAGAGCTGCCAAAATACATCTAGACTTGGGGAAGAAGAAAGGAAGATATTAAGTAAATAATCTTTAGTTAATTATCTTAGTTTCTATTAAGTAGAAAATCGGACAACTTATTTTATGAGCCGATTTAAGGTTATTGCCTATTTTATCGTTTCCTAATTTATGCTTTGTAAAAGGCTATATAAAGCCACCTAGTGTTATGTTTACTGGATATATAGAATTGAATACAAAAGCTTTTGCTTGATTCTTGATTCTTGAAAATGGAGAGATTCCTTTTTCATAAACCCCTTTGGTGAGTTACATCCAAAGAACCCTTGTGTGCGTAATATCATGAGTTTACTTGTTCGTTGAAGGAAAGGATGTTCGCTGACTATCAATCCTCATCCATCATCATCATATTTACATGTTCGATCTAAACCCCTGCCGTTTGCGCATCACCAGCCCAACTAGAATTCAGGTCACACCAAACTCTAACACAACCTCGCTTAGACTACGCAGACAAAGAGAAGTATTAATCTTTCTTCAGACACATTCAAGCTAAATTCTAGTTTTTTCAACGCATTCAAATGGTGACCTTGGTCGCAGAATAAGTTCTGAGGTGATTTGGCAACTTTGACTTCTTCAGGTTGTCTCCACAATCCTCACACTGAAACCACACCATCTTCTGCACTCTCAAGAAGAACACTCCTTGAGCAAGCGAGCGACAGATAGAGAGAGAAATACAGGAGCAAGTTAGGGTTTTGTTTGGGCCGGATTATAATCAGCACTTAGCAGGGTGCATTTGTTGCTAATCCAATTTAATGATATATTTAGAATATAGATAACATTTATTGCTTCATTAATTCTTATTTTTGTTTTTATTAATTCTTTGAAGTAAATTTCTAATAAATAAAAAGAAAATTAACAAAACAACCACTTAAGTATGTGGAATGACAACTTTTCACTGCGAAAAAATTACTTTCCGCTACAGAAAGTGAGACATTGGTGATGAGCACTAGACAATGACGATGGACCATGAAGAGGAAAGAGAAGATGGGGATGAAAATGGAACGAGTGAAATTAAGAGGAGTGTGAGCTACCAGAAAATGTTCGAAAAACTGAAAACGTGGGAATTGTTTCGACAACGAGAAAATCATGTTGGTGTTTCTCAGCATCGTCTTTGCGGTAAGATTGCTTCAATTATTGCAATTTTAGCATAAAAGTGAAGTAGAATTAGAATTGCAGATAGTAATGTTTCAGTATTGTCTTTGTGACCTCGAGGTGGGCCGAACAGAATCGTCGGGTTAAGCGACCCGATTATCATAAATAACCCAATTGCCTAGCCCAAGGTTAGGGAGAAGAAGCGGAAGTCTTAATAGAAAATTAAGCTTAAACCTAAATCACATGGGTTGAGATCCACATAGTGATCAACTAGAGACATGATGGTATAAATAAAGAAACATACTTTGTAGAAATTAAATCAAACAACACCAAAACTACAATCCCAACATACCAGGAACAGAGGGATTGAATCGAAGAACATCCACTCACCCATGGGAAGATTGATACACCCGCCTGAGGCATATCAGCAATGCTCCATGACGATACGTGCAGATCTCATGCACCGAGCCTACACCCTAACTTGGGAAAAATAGAGTCTAAGGGGGAAGTGACAAACTCAGTAGAGAAATCGATACTAAATGCAATACATGCTAAAAACTATTTTTCTCATATTTTTTAAAATCATTTCATGCTTCTCATTTATTGTACATAAATTTTAAAACATTCAAAAACTTCTTTACCATTTTACCAAATCGGCAATGGCCCTCGATGCAGCCTCATCAAAACCTGTTGTAACATAGAAAACTATATTGCAAAATATGCCAACATCGTTTTTGTAAGAAAACTTCGTCAATGAAAAGGAATGGTCACTAAAGGACTCATCCGACACTCATCACAGAAAGGCGGCGACTATTTTTGGGTAGCACCTCATGAGTTTGGAGGAAACAATGACAGCAGTCTAAAGCCCAGCTCGTCACCCGGGTTACCAGCGAGCAAGCTTCGCAATGACACAACTCGTACGATAAACGGATGCGGTTACCAGCAACTGATTGCTTCTCCATTTGCTATCTCTAGGTTCCAAATTGACAAGGGTTGCCGATGAGCAGAGCTACAAGCTGTCACGCCACTCGTCAAATGGAATAGTACTAGGATAGGCAAAACCCAACGACAAAACAACCCTCAAATTTGTGTGACTAAACACCCTGATCAGGTTTTGGAGCTCAAAACCCTAGTGTAACGACCTATTTTTGTACACACTTAAAAACGTGTGAGATTAAAGCACTTTTCTTTTAGAAAACGTTGTGTAGCGGAAGACTTTTCTTAATACCACATAACGTTTGAAATTTAATGAATAAAATTCTTTTTTGTTCAAACATTTACCGCTTAGAAATCATGTCTTAACTTAAAATAATAAACATTTTACAAATTGAAAACTTTTTAACTTTAACCTTTAGCCTAGCCAGCCACAAAATCCACAACGTGCAAATCCTTCATCAATTGCTCCTATCTTTGATATCGTCATGCCTACATCACAAGATTTAAACTATAAGTCTAATGCTTAGTAAGAAATGAGATGCATAATGAAACATGTACATTCATTTTCATAAAAAATTTTCCCATTTTTGTTTCTTCTTTTTGTTAGGAAAATTGAGTTTTATTTATCTTATTTTGTATGGCTATATTAGTTTTTTTTACTTTACCCTATTTGTCTATTTACTTTTCCCTTAAAGCTTGTGTAACTATTCTCCCTATTTTTTAAGATATGAAACCCTAGCCTCCATTTGTCTTTCTTTCTCTCTTTGATGATTTGCATAATTTCTTCTCACCTTTGAATAGTTTTCATGGTATCGAGCATATAATTCATTCCACAACTTTCGCAGATCCAACTTGCCTTGACCGATTCATCTTTCTTTGGATTTTGTCTCCTTGATTGATTGGTAATTTGTCTTCTTATCTTTAATTGATTAGCGTGTATATTTTGTGTAAGAGATAGTTACTATTACAATGGCCGGTGAAAAAGATAATTCTCTTCAGTCAAGTAGTGTGCAATGGAATGGGCAGAATTGTTTGTATTGGAGTTCTGTGATGAGAAATTTTTTGAAAGGAAAACGTAAGTGGAGATATGTTTCTGGAACATTTGTTAAACCTAGAGATGGTCAAGATGAGAATATGCAGAACACATAGATGTTTAGGATGCTTGTAATTCCAAAATTGTCACTTGGATCAAAAATTATGTATTGCAATCAATAGGCATCCAACTTACAAAGTATGAGACTGCCAAAGAGGTTTGGGATTATCTAGAAAGATTATATACCCAGTCTAATTTTGTGAAGCAATATCAGTTAGAGATTGATATCTATGCTCTTCAACAAAATAACATGAGTATTCAAGGGTTTTATTCTGTGATGTCTAATCTTTGGGACCAACTAGCCCTTACAGAATCAGTGCAGTTACGAGAATTTACACCATATATTGCTCGTTGAGAAGAAGAACATTTGGTTCAGTTTTTAATGGCTCTTCGAGATGATTTTGAAGGTCTTCGTGGCACAATTTTGCATCGTAATCCCCTTCCGTTTGTTGATTCTGTGGTAAATGAGTTATTAGCTGAAGAGATCCGCTTGAAGTCACGAATTGATAAAGGAATTCTTTCTTCTCCTAATCCATCAGCTTAGGCAGTTTTGCCTAAGCCTCCTTCTCAAAACCAAAACAAGCTGCAAGCAAAAGTTGACTATGACGAGTGTAGTTTTTGCAAGCAAAAAAGTCATTGGAAGGCTCAATGTCCCAAGCTATTGAGTAGAACATAACCAACGCAGCAATCAGCTCCTTATAAGTTTGGTAATATTTCACAACAAAGATCTTTTAGACCTATATCACCCAATATGGCAGCAGTTGTTCTACTCATAGATTTAGGAAGCACCCTAACTTCTAATACTACAATCGCTGCACTCACTGAGCAGTTTCAGAAGTTTCTTGCCAACAACCATAAGTTTTGTCAGCTCCTTCTAATATAAGTTTGCCCTCTAGTAGCAAATAAGGTATGTCATCTCATATATGGGTCCTTGATTCTAGAACTTCACATCATATGTCACTTTATTTCAATTCTTTTGTATCCGTAAATTCTGCTCCTTTTGTGTTTGTCATGACCGCTGATGGTACTCCCATGCCATTAGCAAGTGTTGGTTCAGTTTGCAAGCCTAACTTGTCTCTTTTATATGTGTATCATATTCCTAATCTCACCTTGAATCTTGTCTCTATTAGTCAATTATGTGATTCTGGTTTCTTAGTTTCCTTTACTTCTTTTTCTTGTTATGTGCAGGATCCGCTTTCCAAGAAGGTGATTGGGACAGGCCATAAGCAGGGGGGACTATACATCTTAGATGAGCAGAGAGTCCCTGATGTTGCAGCTTCTAGTATTGATTTGTTCTCTTTTAGTTTGAGTTCTTCTTCTTCTAACTTTTACTTATGGCATTCTCATTTTGGACATATTTATACTTCTCGTTTAAAGTACTTGGTCTCTATGGGAGCTTTAAAAAAATTGCAAATTCATGATCTTTCAGACTATTGTGATTGTAAATTGGTTAAATTTTCTGTTTTGCCTTTTCATAAAAGTGTTTCTATTTCTCATGCACCATTTGATTTAATTCATTCTGATATGTGGGGACCTGCACCTATTCCCACAAAGGAGGGATCATGATACTATGTCTCTTGCATTGATGATTATACTCGTTATTGTCGGGTTTATCTTATGAAACATCGTTATGACTTTTTGGGAATTTATCATGTATTTCGTGCTTTTGTCAAAACCCAACATAAGGCCGTTATCAAATGTTTTCGATGTGACTTGGGTGGTGAATATACCTCTTGCTTACTCACTTGCTTGCTTCATATGAGACTTTCCATCAAACACACCCCTTTCTAATGATAATTCTTGCAGAGTTGATACTTCTAACTCTACAAATATTAATTCTTAGCTTATTGATGTTCCCTCTATTCTTACTACTTCCCAAGATGCTCCTATGGTAATGGATCCTCCTCCTCGTTATCCTAAAAAAATGTGTAAGTCCACTCAATTACCTGATTTTTTTACTCTACTTATTCAGCTTCATTCTCTTGTTTTTTTACTACTATTCACCAACTCTTAGAGCCCTCATCCTATAGAGAGGTTGTTCTTGATCCTTTGTGGCAACATGCAATGACTAAAGAACTCTCCGCTCTGTATGATAGGTACTTAGGATATCGTTCCCCTTCTTTTGGGGAAGACTGCAATTGGCTCTCGTTGGGTGTACAAAATCAAAACTAAATCTGAGTCATCTGACGGGTCCGTTGAGCAATATAAAGCTTGCTTGGTTGCTAATGGATTTTCTTAGCAATATGGTATGAATTATGAAGAGACTTGTGCCCCAGTGTCTAAGCATGTTACTATTCATACTCTTATTGCAGTTGCTTCTGCTCGTCAATGACTTGTCTATCAAATGGACGTTAAAAAGACATTTTTAAATGGGGATCTTCAAGAAGAAGTCTATATAGTGCCTCCACCTCGGTGTTGCTTATCAGCCTGGTGAAGTTTTCAAACTAAAGAAAGGTCTATATAGGCTTAAACAAGCCCCTCGAGCCTAGTTTGAGAAGTTTTCTCGTGTGATTATATCTCTTGGTTTTCGTTCCAGTCCACATGACTCTGCTCTATTTGTCAGGTGTACTTCTTCTGGTCACATCATTTTCTCTTTATATGTTGATGATATGATTATTACTATAGATGATGTGGATGGAATAACTGAGTTAAAGTTGCACCTTGCCCGTGATTTTGAGATTAAAGACTTGGGTTCTCTATGTTATTTTTTTGGGATTGAAGTAGCTTACTCTCCTTGTGGTTATCTTCTTTCCCAATCCAAGTACATTGCTGATATTCTTGAACAAGCTCATCTCTCTGATACTCGCACAGTTAATACGCCTCTTGAACTTAATGTTCAGTATTCTCCTTCGGATGGTATTCCATTGTCAGATCCTTCTTTGTATCATACCTTGGTTGGTTGTTTAGTGTACTTAACTATCACTATACCTGATATTGCTTATGCAGTTCCTATTGTTAGCCAATTTGTTGCTTCCCCCACTACAGTTCATTGGGTAGTTGTGCTTCATATTCTTCGGTATCTTAGGGGCACCCAATTTTAGAATCTACTTTTTCCTTCCACTTGTGCTTTAGAGCTACGCGCCTACTTAGATGCAGATTGGGGTGGTGATCCTTCTTATCGCAAGTCTACTACTGGTTTTTGTATATTTTTGGGCGATTCTCTTATTTCTTGGAAGAGCAAAAAACAGGATGTTGTCTCTCGCTCATCTACAGAAGCAGAATATTGTGTGATGACAGCTACTACCGCTGATATTGTTTGGTTGCATTGTTTACTTGCTGATATGGGTGTTTCTCTCTTAGACTCTACTCCCATGTATTGTGACAATACTAGTGTTATTCAGATTACTCGCAACTCTGTCTTTCATGAGCGCACAAAGCATATTGAGATAGATTGTCATTTCACTCGCAATCATTATCAGAATGGCACTATCACATTACCGTTTGTTTGTTCTTCCGTGCAAATCGCTAACTTGTTCACCAAAGCACATTCCACTTTGCGCTTTCGATTTTTAGTTAGCAAACTCTCGATGCTTTCTACTAATACATCATGAGTTTGAGGGGGGATGTTAGGAAAATTGAGTTGTATTTATCTTATTTTGTATAGCTATATTAGTCTCTTTACTTTACCTTGTTCGTCTATTTACTTTTTCTTTAAAGCTTGTATAACTATTCTCCCTATTTTTCAAGATATGAAACCCTAGCCTCTATTTGTCTTTGTAATACCCCAATTTTTATAATCGAATTAATTAGAGATACTTGAGAATTATTTGATAATAAAATTGATTGGGGAAATGTTGGAAAATGATCTAAGTATGTAAAACTTGGGAAAAATGTACAAACGTCGGGTTGCGGACGCCGACGGATCACTGCGGACGACACAGGGCAGCGTCTAAATGAATCTGTCCTAAATTCTAGACAATTCGGACGATGCAGATGATGGCGGACGAGAATGAATGGCGTCCGAATGAATCTGTCCTAAATTCTGGATAATTCAGACGATGCAGACGACTGCGGACAGGAAAAAAATGGCGTTCGAATGAATCTGTCCTAAACCCTGGACACTTTCGGACAATGCGGATAATGATTGTGAATGACTCAACTCGTCCACAACATCGAGAAAATTCGAGAAACCCATTTTAATCAACTCTCTCTCTTCCGATTTTGTGTTTTACACGATGAAAACTCTCCCTCCAGGCCTCTTTCTGCAGCGCCAGGCATCTCCCATCAACGTGGAAGTCTTCCACGTGGAGGTTGATCAATGGACCTCCCTCTTTGAAGTGTACAATTCCTCCAGCTTTTCCTATGTGCGCGTCCCCTCTCGGCTATAAATGGATGGCAGCAACTGGTGAGAATGTTCTTCTTGTTCTTTATGTGGGTGTTCCTCTGTGAGCCGTGGAAGAAAGAAGTGGAAGCAGTGAAGAAATTGCTGGAGTAGTCTTCTCGGGTCCCTTACTGGTATGATGAATTCTTTCTCATCTTTTATAGATTTAATTATGTTGATAGTAGAAGAGGAGAGTGTGATGGATTAGTTATTGCCTGATACATGTTTGGAATCTGTTGTTTGATGGTTTGAGTTACCTCTGGCTTTAGTTTTGCTGTTAGACATTAAGAAGAAATGTTAGTGCTATTAGATATTGAGAAGGAATGTTAGTTGCTAGAAGTGTTTGTTTCTTTTAGTTTGGTTCTGGCGAGAATGAACTAATGACAGAGGTTATGGTGACTTTGTTTTGTCAATTATGGTTGCAGCTTTTGGTTATGTTCTGCTCTATAAGTTGTGCTTTGGTTTGATTATTGCAAAGGTCTATTGAAGTGATAATCTGCTGTTCAGTTTCGCCTTCAACTAACTCATTGCTACTGTTAGTTTTAAGGATTTTAGATAAATGTTCAATGTATACTCTTTGTTCCTTTGTGAATTGTGCATTGTCGTGGAATAATACAACAAATGGTTTGCATAATTGCTAAAAAAAAAAAAAGAGAAAGTTGGAATATACGAGAATTATGCATTGTCTCCTTGATTGGCTGCGTTGGGTAATCTGTTGGTTGTTGCTTCTGAACTGTGAAGGAATGTTAGTATGTTGGAAGTGTTTAGTTCATTGTGGGTTCCTGCCGAATGATATATTTTGAGGAAAATATTGCTATGTGATTTGTCCAGGTTTGTTGAAATTAAGTGTTGTTCTATTGTTGGATTTTAGTCAATGTGGATATGTCGGTTCGATGTTTCTAGTTGTATTCTATTGAATTTGCATTCTAATTGGAAATGGTTTAAAAGATGATAGCTCCGAGAATAATATAAAGGATAGATTGTTTACTAGGGAATATTGTTGTGAGTTGTGATTGGTGTTAAAAGATAATGTTGACGGAAACGGCTAAGGGTCTAAGTTGAACTTGGGTTAAGGATTCTAGTAGGTAACAAATGAATATGTGTTGAGATGGATGGATATGTGATTTTAATGATAAATTATTTAATGATTTTGAAGGTATTTCCGAAGAAGGAATAAAGTGGTAAAAGGTTGTAGACACCAGGTAAGTTGATATTTACTGAGTTTTGGTCTTTGGACCCTACATCGCAAGAGTTAGGATTTGCATGTTGTGTATTCTTTTAATGATATGTTTATTAGACATTTGTACGATCATAGAGGACTGTAGATATTCATAGGCATATTGCATGACATACCTAATACATGTAAATAGGCATGTGGGGGTTCGGGAGGATTGAGAATGGTTGTTGTGGTGACACCTCTATTGGAGTCTCTACCCCCATTTAGGGGGCACGGTGGCACAGGTTAAGCCACGAGAATCGTAAGACTCTCAATTCTCTTGTACTAAAATCCATAATGCCTTTAACAAAACGACTGGGTATGGCTCGTGGTGACACCCCGATTGGCGTGGTTCCTCGTCGGAACCATAGGTTAAGCCACGAGAGCAATTGACTTACCCATCATCCCAAACTAATAGACGAGATACCGATCTCCTCTATAATGTATCGCGTGAATATGCACCATATTTGCCTTTCGTTTTCTTTTATCACTTACTGAGCAATAGACTCATTAGTTTAGGTCTTGTGATGTAGGTAACGTACGAGAAAATAGAAGAACAGGTCAAAGACAGTTGATGAAAGATTTGCATGGGTGGATCTTGTGGCTGGTTGGGCTAAAGAGTTTTAAAAGGAAATAGTTTGTAAACTGGTTGTAAATTATTTAATATTCTTTAATGTTTTGTTTTAAATTCTGCTGCGTTTTATAAAAAGGATGTTCATTACTTCTTCTAAAATTAATAAATGTTTTAACTAAAGAGTTTTGACGCTCGGGTTTTTATAGAAAAAGGATACTCTGATTTTATAAAAGGGAAAGTTTTAAATTTTATGCGATTTTAAAGTAAATAAAAACCGGGTCGTTACAGTCTCTCTTTTTCTCTTTATCTCTTTGATGATTTGTATAACTTCTTCTTACACCTTTGAATAATTTTCACTTTTTATAATTTTGCCATTACCGTTTTACCATTGGAACTCAACTCAAAACCTTAACCATTGGGGAATGACATGCCAATGCCTCTAACAATGGGGACTACGTCCACCAAGCCTTTTTACATGAGTTTCGTATCCAAAGCCTCAATCGTTGAGGGGTAAAATCCACTCAAAGCCTTTATCAGTGGGGATAACGTTCACCAAAGCCTCCTAATCTCATTGGGAACTTGTTCCCAAACCCTCAATATAGATTTAAGTTCTTACTTTCCTTTATCTTTCTTTACTTAAAACCACATGCATGATAAACCACTTTTTAACGTTTTGTGAAAACCATGATGCATGCATATGATAACATACAACTTAATAATATCTAGGAAAACATCAACACACATCAAGTCTCCAAAGCACAACATGATTAAGAACCTAACATTTATTTAAACACCCACCCTAACATGGTCAATTCACCTTAATATTTATCAAACACATCAGCAAAGCATCAACCTTTACATCTTATTAACAATTTATATATCCAGCACCTCAACAATATCAAAGAACACCTCCATAACTTAATATCAATGAACAACATATCAATACTTAACTTCTTCTATCAACAACAATAAACTCTTGAGTATGAATATCATCAACATGCTCTTAATAACAATAAAATCCAGAACCTATCTTCTACCAAACACAAGCATCTCCCAAATAAAACCTTATCTATTGTGATGTAGCCCTAAAAGGGAAGGAACACACAACATTTCTTACCTCTTGGAAGACAAAGCTTTCTCTCCTCTTTCTTCTCCTCCAACTTCATCTCTGCTCTTTTCTCTTCTCACCAGCTTTCCTCTTCAAGCTTCCTTTCTCCTTCCTCTTCCCTTCTTCTTTCTCTCTTATGCTCTTAACCTTTCTCACAATCTCTTCCTTTTAGAGACTCTCCTAAATTTTTCTCTCTTCTTTTCTCTCAGAATTCTCCCTTTCCTCTTGTAGCTGCTGTTCTTCTCTTTTCTCTCTATTCCTCCTTAACTCCTTATTCAGCCAACACAACAGGTTGTGGGGCTTGGCAAAGCATCCACATGGATCTCTCCTATTTTCCTTCCAATCAGAATACAATATCGTAGCTTATTTCTGGTGACTTTTTGACTTACCGATCGATCAAACCCTTTGGGTCATCAACCGCAAAACATCTAAAAAATCGATTATGAACCATTTTTTTGCAAAAAATTGGTCGATCGTCCACTACCCATGATTGATCGTAAATTAGCATTTTACATACTGCAATTACCGATTTCAACTGCCCCTCATGCGATGATCATCCACAAATCATATTTCTTCACAAAATTGCTACAAGCCCGGTCGATCACTAACTCACACACATGATCAACCGCTCAATACCCTATTTTGAATCTGTAATATTTTGAAATGATTATGATCGACCACACACACTTTTTGATCGACCACCACATAACAGAAAACTCTTATTCTTCATTCTGTGCACATTTGCTCGACCACTCTTTTCAAGAGATCGACCACTCTCCCTAGCTAACACTTCTAATACATAAAAATTCCCACTTCCATAGACCAATACCACAAATCACATTTCCTTACTAATATCATCTCATTTAAATCTAAATATCACCAAACATTTACCCAATCTTACCATTTATTTCCTAGGCTTAATATGACATGAAATATCAGGATATTACACCAATGAAACGTCCTCATCTTACCATCTCCATTTCAACTTTGGGCCTTGAAACCCGAGGGCATGTCACCAATGCCCCATCCCCATTTCGCATACAAAATCAATAAACCTTCATGCAACAGAAGGTTTCATGGGATAGTCTTGTGATGCTTTAGTGCTAGAGTGCCTAAAGCATCAAGATAATTTATTCTCCCAACATATATGCACAAAATGTCACACCATCACATGTGCATAGAACACTAAACAGTATACCATGTACGATAAAATAAACATGAGAAAACGTACATATACATAAAAACAGACATATTGTCGAAACAACCGCCGTCAGGTTTTCAAGTGTGGTATCCCACAAAATATCAGTTTTTAAATCATGATGCAATGCAATGTATAAAGTATAAAAATTCATACCTCGATGACGACCAAGACACTTTTATCAACTAACCAGCACCACGCGCTATCAGAAGGTAGGTCGCACCACTAACATCTCCAAACCCTATAACAAGGTTGATGTCAACATCCCAACAAACATATAAAGGATACAACAAATATCCTAAATCAGAAACCAACCCCGACCGAAAAGACCAACACAAGACTTCCAAGCTCAAACGAGGAATGATAGGTTCCCTACACCTGAGTCGAGATTCTACACGAGGGAGAACAAGGTATGACTGAAGAAGCCAATGGAATTCGCTAAACCTAGCTCTGGGAAACAGGCAGTGCGGTTGACCAAAACACAACCACAGTCGACCCGACACTCAACAGACCACCAAGAAGTCCCATGGTCGACAAGACATGGTGACGAGAGACGAAACACAACGCACTCGACCTGATTCACTCAACAATCGAGAAGACATAATCGAAGCCCTTCGAACCCAACCATGGTCTACAAGGCCTCAAAGTGGCCAACTGATATCACTCAACAGTCGTCGAGGCAAAACGAAGGTCAACTGAGACCTCACAGCTTCAACTAAACTCAACAATGGTTAATCGGGACCATTTATTGTCGACGAGACACATTGACGGTAAATCGAAACCTCACAGCGATCGATAACACACTTTTCCACCTACCCAAGACTCAACGGTTCAGAGGATTCATCTAAAGTCAATCGAGTATGACTTTAGTGAAAAGTCGGCTCGAAAACCATAAACCAAACCAAGCCTCAAATTTTGTCAACAGACAAGAATTTCCAACAATGAGTCATACAAAATAGGTGGAAGGGCCATATATCAAGTCTAGGAACCCAATCGACCCACAAACGGCTCAACGAGGCAAAGCAGGGATGAAAATCCCCTTTCTGGTGGTCAACCATTGCCTGACTGGTCCAATTTCGTAAGAAATACCAGATTTTAGCACGTTTTGCCCAATTTCTAACTGTTAAAGATAAATGACCTTGCATAAACTCTAATACAATCAATATAAACCATAAATTTTCCCTGGATTCGAGTTTTCAAGCTTGAATCCAAGGTCAAACAATTTCAAACCTAAAACCCTAAAATCGAAGATGAAAACTTACTGATTCTCAAATGTTGCTCACGAGAACGACGAAAACATGAATCCGTCGTCGAAAATTGAAGGACCTCCGATCAGGGCTCCCCTTCTCCCTCTCCCTCTCCCTCTCTGCTCTCTCAAGGCCGCGGGTTTGCAGAAGAAGATAATTTTTTTTTCTTTTGTAAACTCTCATCTCTTTTAAAAAAAAATATTAATAAAATAATAAAATAAAATAGTATATAGTAATATATATTAAAAACATATACTATATATATTACATTATCCTGATTTAAATCACGATTCAATCCCTACTCGTTTAAAACACTAACCGAAAACAAATCTTTAGTCAAATTAAATTACCAAAACATTTTCACAATTAAATTATTGCTCGAAAAAATTCAATTTGATTATTTGACTGAAAAATGCACACGTGGCCGCTAAGTAACAAAACGGGTCAACTTTCAACATTTGATCAAAAATTACGAGAAAAATTTACATGTGAAATTTAAAAATGTTGGATTTTACAGTCTTCGTGGAATTTTTTTTTTCAACAGGTAAAAATGATATTTGCGTCATTTGTTTCCTATACTTTAGTGTTTAAGTTGTTAGCAAAAATTGTTTAATGGTTAACTTGTCATTGATATCATAGTTCGATGGTTGTCTTGTTAATTTCCAAAATAACAAAATCAAATAAACCTACAATATTTAATATTGAAAATTTTATATTCATTACATTTATGCGAATGTATGATTTTTAGATTACTTTTCAAATCATCTTAAAAAAATGATTCATCTATTGCGATTCTCGTTTTATTTGATTATTTTGAGCTTTTTATGTCCGGCAAACAAGAAAAACAATGAATTTACTTATTATTTTCAAAATTTTATTATGGATCGAATTCTTAATTCACAAAATCTTTTTGATTGGTAAGTAGTAGTACAATTGATACGAGATTGAGTTTAATATCCATAATTTTAAATAAATATACACACACAACAATTGTCCTTATAAAAGACTTCTTTTATTGGTTATATGCAATATGTGAGATTATTTACAAAGAATAAATTATTAAATTGATAATAATTTCATAAAGGCAAATTTATTCAACAATTGACGGTAAACATTCAAGGCAGATTTATCCAACAATTGACAGTAAACATCCAAGGCAAATTTAATAATTCTCACAGCCAACTTTACTAAATATTCACAACAAATCAACGCAGGAAAACCCACAGAGCAGCAATCAACAATTCACAAACAATCCCGTGATGCAGGCCCTCCACGGGCCAACTTGCACCCTATTTCTTACATGAAATTCCTCTGTCGAGGTTTTTCCTCTCGCAACAGCTGCCCTCTCTTTTCTTTTTCAATCAACACTTACTCCCTCCCTCTACCTTCAGCCCTCTTCTGTCATCAATTTATAGAGAGAAGTTACCCCTTCTTTCTTCTTTCTTCTTTCTTCAGACAATCAAGAAACTCTTCAAACTCTTCAAAGGCGTGATTTGGGCCGAGGGCCCAAACATGGAGGCTTTGGAAGTCTCCANGTTTCCTAGGTTCATCAATAATAGTGAACGGGTTGGGACTGGGTCCCATAAATTGAGTGAGTCTTCTCTTCTTCTTCTTGTTATTCTCGAGCTAAGGCAATTCGGAGGGCTGGTCAAGAAGGGTTCTTGGCGCCATCACCCACTTCATCGAGATTCCGCGCGGTGAAAAATCCGGGGTGACACTCTACCTTCAGCCCTCTTCTGTCATCAATTTATAGAGAGAAGTTACCCCTTCTTTCTTCTTTCTTCTTTCTTCAGACAATCAAGAAACTCTTCAAAGCTTCTTTCCTTATATTATGCATGCTCTCTTTGACTTATGCAGCAAGATGGTAAAGAAGGTCGTAAAGGTGGAGAGGAATTCGGGGGCAAGTCTCTTCCGACTCCATTATTTCCCCGATAGCCCTCCACATTTTTCTTCCCTGCATTAATTCATAGTCATCACTCCACCCTTTTCTAGTTTTCTGCTTAATTTCCATGAGTGGGATGTCGGCTGGAACATGAAGGATTTCAGCCAGAACACCACCCGTGAACCGAGTGCAGCTCTACGGGATCGGTCCAGCCACTCCCCGACCGTTCACACGCAAAATCCCTTGCTTCATTTTCTTCTGCCATTTTTCACCCAACATTTCGCAGAACAAAGGCATAATTAAATTGACAGAATCCAATTCAAACCACATTCAACAGAGGACTTACATCGGTCCGACGATTTTGCTGCACACAGAAGAACTCGTAGCGCACGGTTCGTCCAAATCCCACGGAATCGCTGTCCAACCATAGCTCTGTTCGCCTCCATGGCTCGTCGCGCCGATGACCAGCAGACCGTTGGACTCATCACGCATGTCACTGAAGTCCTGCGACATCGCCGACTCACCCTCATGCACGTCAAACCTAAGCCGTCGTCGCTCACCGCCTCCTCTGTCGCCCGTCTCCCTCGCGGCTCGCTCGATCTCCCATCTCCTCACTTGGTTCTTTATCTTCCTTTTATCTTTTTTCTTCAACAATAAAATGCCCTAATTTTCCCCCTTTTCTTTTCTAAAAACCAGCCCCTTTCAATTGACACCAAAACCGAACCGCCAAACCGGAGTGAACCGAACCGGATCACATCCACCTACTATCCTTTTTTATTTTCTTTTTCTTCTTTCCTTTATTTAATAAATCTCCATTTAATTAATTAAACTCCCCATTTAATAATTCATCTTTAATTTAATTAATTTCTTTTTCAACTCAATTTCAATTCTCGATTTATCCTGAATTTTGTTTGATGACAATTTTTGGTCTAATTTAATTTCTTCGATTCCCTTTCCTTAATTCATTTCCATCAAATAAATTCTCAATAATTATCCAAATAATCTCAAATTATTTTTACTAAATTTCATTACGAGAAACTGGGTAATACAACATAAGAGAAATCATTCCAAAATTTCCAAAGTCCAATAATAATAAGATTTTGAGCTCGATAAAATTTTAGGGTATTACAGGCGTACTTGTACCTGTTATCGGTGGGAGTTGACCGGCATCTCGTGTGTCCATGCAGTCCTATGCATTCACTTCACGAGGAGGTCTCATAAGGAATTTGTGCATGCGTGCTATTACCACGCAATGTACATGGCGATATAATCCCACTTTGTCCACCCCGTCAATTGGACAAATCGAATGGCCTCCTGTGACGCATCTTGAACCAATTATGCCACCGTCATTTAAAAGGCTTCTAGGAAGGCGGTGAAAACGTAGAATACGGGATGTGGACGAGGCCTCAAGCCGGACAATGCTGCCCAGAAGACATATGAACATGACATGTGCCCGGTGTGGGGGTGTATGGCACAATTCTCGCACGCGCGAATGTGGAGGCGAGTCTAGTGCAGGGGTCGGCAAAGGCGAAAAAGGCAGAGGCAGACCCAAAGCTAAAGGCAGAGACGACATATGTAGGTCGGAGGGCACATTTATGGGTTTCAGACTCCCCGAGACAATTCCTTCCATAGTCCCCGAGAGAGTTGCTGAGACAGTTCCAGACATAGTTCCTGAGACACAGGTGATATCATGATCATGTTTACGTTATCAAGTGGTTTTTGAACTATGCTAATGTCATTTGCAATGTGTTTTGCAATGATGTGCAAGATCCACAAACACAAACATACACAAATGTGGACCTCAACCTTCCTAGATTCATTTGTTTGATAAAGTAGGTTTGATATATATATGTGATTGTAATGGACATTATCATTGTAAAATCTGAATTGATAAATGTGAATTGCTTTGATAAATTGGAAATGATATATTGGTTCCATACATTTGGTTGTTGAGAGTGAATGGAAATTGATTAGAATGCTAATGTCCAAGTACCAACTGTGAAGTTGAATCTGTTTTTCAGAGCCATGATGAGCCGCTACAGTTTTTTTGAAGCGCCGTAGCGGCTTGCTAGCAAACCGCGATGGCGTGTCTGCAAAGCCACGACGGCTTGCTAACAAACGGTGTGGCCTTTCCGCACAGCCTTCGCGACGTGTCATAAAGCCGTTGTAGTGTGTCCAAAAAGCCGTGGCGGTTTGTCATGATTAGTATGGCTTGTATGCTTCGGTGTTATGCAAATCTTGCTAAAAGTGTTGCAATGAATGCAATGACCATGCTTACTTGGTTGTTCATGATGAATGGAATCGATTGAGTCATTTCACTCTAAAAAGATTAAAAATTTTGCAAGAGTTTTGTTTTTAAGTTTATCCCACCTGCAACATGAACAACAGCATATGTGCATTTCTCAACCAGACCAGATATTATTCAAACTAACTATAAACAGAAAAAGCAAACATCAAAAATCGATATTATCCAAACTATAAATAGATATTATCCAAACTAACTATAAATAGTTTTCTATAAAAATCGATATTTTTCTATCGAAACGACAACGTAAATGTTAACATAAATTACAACAAAGTCTATTTAATCATATATTTATACGCCGCCTTCTTTCTAGTCCGTTTCGGCCACAAATCCTTGATTGCAAAAGATAATTGCGTGTCAACGAATACGTTCAATGCTGTGTTGAACAACGGACCCTCAAAGGTTTGATCGTCGTGCTCATGGAATTGTACCTTATTACTGCACTGTCGGATCACCCTCATCCCCTCACTCGTACACCGCAAGATGCCGTATGGGCTGCAATGCAAAGAGAACAATTGTCAGTAAAATACGAGGAAAGCAATATTATGAATTTACACAAGGAAAAATACATACCGCTCTTTGTCAGTGGGAGCTACGATGATAGAGATTGCTTCCGACATCAATTGCTGGTAAGCATATTGAGTGTGGAGGTCAACGAAGGACATAAAATAATTTTTCTTTGGGTGTGTCTGCAATGTAAACAACGAATTAGATGATCTCAGTGAACATGAACGACAACCCGGAGAAGCGAGATGGTTACTTATGTGAATCCACCCTAATGTGAGTAGACCTCGTTCCTGTTGAAACGCGAATATGTCTTCGTCATTGATCGCATAGCACTGCATATAAGTTCGGATGAGAACTAAGATAAAATCTTATACAAAGAAGGCTTCTCACTGTATTTGGCGTCCCGACTTGCTCTGGAAAGATGATATCAATGACGATATAATCACCGGCGAGCAATTTTCCCCCAAGAACTACGCACGTCTCCACGTTCTTTCGAGTATTTGGCGCAATATACTTCTTGAAGATGTCCATCAAATTCCAAGCCTGCAACAAAAATGGCAAAAGGTCGTCAGACTAACAAAGCATGAATAAGTGCAGACACATATATAACCAAATCAAATACGTACCACACGAATAGTTTTAAGAGCCTGAGGCCGTGACTCACTTGTCTCCTGCACCTCGGCAAGCACGGCTAGAGGAGTAGGTTGGCGTCTTATGGCAATGGTGCTGCAAATCAATTTGTTATTACGTCAAATACAAATAAGGTAAAGAGTAGACTTTTCGTATAAATTAAATAACTTACAAGCGTTTTGTGCTTTCTGTTGCTTCGGAGGACGATGGCAAGGCTGTTGTACGGGTTGCTTACTCCTCTATTCTCTGAAGTGCTGCCAACAGCTCATGATGCCTTTCTTTTGCACGCTCATGCCTCTCTTCTGTTCACTCCTCCACTTTTTTTATTTGGACATGCATCATGTGAAGGTGCTCCTCCATCATTTGTATTCTGGTCAGCACTATATGATAGAGCTCCTCCATCCTTCTCATCCAACTGGACCTCTCCTCAAGCATCGAAGTAAAAAAGGATGTCTGAGGAGGAGGTGAATACATCGACAACAAAGCATCCTCCTCCATGTGCTGCGGAGGCGATGTTGGAGTCTGTTCTGCCTAGGGGGCTGAAGGCTGAGCCACTGAGGGGGGTGGAGGTGCTGGCGGCTGGGACACTAAAGGTGGCTACTTTGGGGTCATGCGTACCCAAGTCCCTCCAACTTTGCTGACCCCCATTCGATCCACTTTCGATTTGTTGTACATGTTAGTGGCCGTCTCTTCGACTCTCGGCTCATCCTCCGAGATCGGTACCCTAAACACCTCAACAATCCTTTGGATGAGCCAGTTGAACAACAGATTCTTTGCTAGGGGTTGTTGAGCACCTCGTACATGTGCCTCAAGATGACATATCCAATGTCCACATTTTTCCTAGTGAACACCTTCTCCAGCAAATAGATATCCATGTAGCTAACATGGTCTCGATGTCCATCCCGAGGTAAAATCGTGTACGTCGTGATAAGATGGATCACTAGGGCTATGACATTCAACTCCTTGCCCTTTGGCTTCTTGTACTCGGCAATCTCGGGATCCCGGTGCAACAATCTAAGCACCACTAGCCCTTCTCCTCGGCTGATGAACGGTGGATCCCGCGACACGTGATAATATTCATCGCTTGACCCATCCAGTACACATCCAAGCATTATTTTAGCTCGTTGGGAGTCAACCTCAACTCGCGTCCAAAGATATACATTCGCAGCTCTAATGGATGGGTGGACAGTTCCAAATTTGCGTAAAATAGTATGACAATCCGCTCACAATAACTTCCCCCCATCCGGCACAAACTACCTAATCCAGCATCCTCAACCAATTGTTCAATTCCCATTCCCGCCAATGACTCAAAATCTACTTTTTTTGAAACAATAATTGAACGGTGTTGTATATCATCCTTATACCGTTCTCTAGCGTTCGCTGTCCTGAATAGTTCGGGTTGAGGTTGAGATTGCAAATGTGCCTCTGTGGTTTCTGAGTGTTGCACTACCGTGGTTTGGACAGCTTGTACTGCGGTGGGTGCTCTTTCTTGCACAGTTGTTGGACTAGCAGACTCCGCCATCTCAGGTATCGATTGCGACAGCCCACCCCTTCTCTTCGGCGCCATTTCTTTGCTTAGGAATACATTGTTGTTGTTCGTCTGAGCTTGGTGTTCGCTGAGCCTAGATTTTCCTTCTTTGTTTTTTGGTGAAATGGCTGGAGCCCTCGATCGAGTATGTATAACGACAGTGGATCAAAGACTGAGGCATGACAAACCGCTGTGGTTTCGGATGACGCCGCAGCGGTGTCTCAGTAAATTGCTGCAGTTGAGGTTGACGCTGCAATGGTGTCTCAATAAACTGCTGCAGTTTATGAGACGCCTCAGTGGTGTGTTAAGATACTACGACGGCTTCATACCAAACTGCAGCAGTTTACTGAGACACCGCTGTGGCGTTAGCCTAAACCTCAGCGGTTCATGACAAGTCTTCGCATAGTTTTTAGAAACTATGGTGCCGTGGTAGTTTGTCGACGAACCGCTACGGTACCACATCATCACGTTTAACGATAAACGTGACAATGACGTTGGATTTGACAGTTTCTCATAGGTCAGTGGTTAATTTGTTAGGAAAAAAACATTAGTGGTTGGTTTGTCACCAACAATAAAAGATGATGGTTGATTTGTTATTTTCCCTTAATTTAATTAATTATAAAATATATATCTAAACATATTTTATAAATTAAATAAAACTCAATTCAAATTCCGATTTCAAATTCTGATTTGTTCCAATCACTAAACCGTGGACGGTCCTTTAACAAAAATAATTCACTAATTTCTTTTCCTCAATTAGTTTACCGCTCGGTAATACCAAATTTTACAGATTTTAACCTTTTGACAACTAATTCACACGTGGTCGCTACGTAACAAAGTCAACTTTTCAACACATTGACCGATTATTATGCAAAAAATTTAAACTTGAAATTTGTAATAAAAATTTCACTGAGTTTTACACTAATGATGTTGTTTTTGTTGTTGCAACACAGTGACAGAATCATGAGGCTATAGGGTCTCAACAAGAGCAATTGTTTAACCGTAGTTTGGGGTGTTAGGAGTTGACTTGTTGATGTCTCTTACAAGATTATGTTTTTTCATATGTTTATTTTCGAAACTCAAGCAAATGGAGAGTTTTCCCTTACTTGGTTGAAGTTTCTTAGAATCACATAGTGTAAGTTTGTTTATTCTTATAGAGTTGAATGAGAAATTATTAATATTCTCAAAAGCTTGTATATATTTTTTTTATCTGAGATGAATTTAATCATTATACCGCTTATTAACATTTTGTCTTGTATATAAGATTCTATACTTTTATATAAAAGAAAAGAGATTAGAGCTTTGAAATAAATATTTAAATATATCATGATAAATTACTAATAATAAAATTTTTTATAAATAAATTTAATCATTTAGATCATATACTAATTTATGTAAAATACATGTAGGGACAAAGTGTCACGCTAAAGAAACACATTGGTGCGTGAAATTGCATCTGTCAATGCCTTCTCCATTCCATTTGTGAAGGTTCTTGCAACTCCCTCTTCCTTCTCCCCCAACCACGTTTCTTGCCCTTGCAACCTTCACCGAACTTCAAAAACTAACATCAACCGTACGATTAAATTCCATCGGATCATGCGGCTCTCCTCCTTTTGAGGGTGCACGAACTGGTGGGACTCCCCCCACACACAAGATTCTCCCGCAATAAAATATTAAAACGACAGCGAAGGAATGTGGTAGGCGGAATTCGGGGTTGTAAATAGTGTCACGAAATGGTCGAGCCGTGTTTTAAGATTTTAACGACGTAACGACTTTATACGTCGGGTAGAATGACTAAACTACCCCTTTAAAAATGATTTATTATTATTATAATCATTATTATATTGAGATTGAATTATTTTAATTTAACCAATGACCTAATGGTGAATTAAACTTCTAAGTTCTTCAAAACAAAACCCAACATTGTTTTTAAATGCCAAAAAAATATAGAACCAAGGACACAAATTGAGTTTCCAGTCGATTTGGTAGGATCAAACTTTCAGTTCAACTCCGTATCATAGGCCGAGTTTAAAAAATAAATTCAAAAAGTTTTGTTAATTCTCATATTTTGCATGTAGAATCGTAGATCATGACATAGATAATTAAGTATTTTGAGATGTGTAATTATTTTTCAAAACATGATCTATGTGGGCTCAAGATTTTATAAAAAAAAAACAACACAATATTATTTAGGAAAAATGACAAATCAATCATCATCCTTTATTGTTGGTGACAAACCAACCATCATCATTTTTTTCTAACAAATAAACCATTGAACCATGAGAAATTGACGCCGCTACCATCACTGTCACGTTTTCCGTTAACGCTTTAATCACGAATCGTGACGGTGTCTTGAGACGCCGCTGCAGTCTCATGACTGGCAGTTTTTTAAAAATTTTTTACCGCAAATTTGAGAAATTAAACGCGTGATTTTGGGCCCGAGAAAGGGGGTCATAGGTTATCTTATGATAAGTCATAGATCTCTAAGAGAGCTTCGATTTAATACCTTTTGGAGCCGATTCTGACATCTATAGCCAAAATTATGGTCTTTTGAAGTTGAAGATGTCAAAAATCTAATAAAATGATTAGATTCGTAAAATATATACATAAAGACTTTGAAGTGGCAAGACATCGCCACGGTTCGTCATTAAAACGTTAACGACAAATATGACAGTAATGGTAGCGGCGTCAATTTCTCATAATTCAGTGGTTTATTTGTTAGAAAAAAATGATGATTGGTTTGTTACCAATAATAATAAAGGATGATGGTTAATTTGTCATTTTTCTTATTATTTAATTAATTTTAATTTATATTTAGATTAATTTAGATAGCAAAGAATTATTATAAAATTATATATAAATTCTTATGACATTAAAAATATGAAATATTAAACAATTTTATTTTTTTAATATTTGAATTTATATCATATTCGATTTGTTTAATTAAAAAGTTTTTATTGAAAAGATTAAAATAAGGACAAGAAAAATACAAAATAGAGGGAGGGTAAGTCCGTAAATACGAAGGAAGTAGGTGAACAAAAATGGAAAACGAAAACGTTAATGAACTCCTTAATTACCCCATAATGTCAGATTTGGAGGTAATTAAGACAGTATAGGACCCCACGACTGTACAGCCAGTGCTTCCCAGCATCCCCGTAAGACTCCTGTCCAGCTGACCAGAGCCAATTATTTATTTAAATAAATAGTAAATTAGAAGAGTTATAGAGAGAAAAAGAAGAAAGTTAAGAGTACCGTAGAGAGAGAAGGAGAGACGGTCAGCGGAAGCTTCAAACTATTTTCGCTTTTCGTATTTAAAAACTTCGGACCGTCGTTGGCCAGATGGAAAAATAGAACCAGCAGAACTTTGAGAGAAAGGGTAGAAGATTTCTCCGAGCAACTCCTGTTCTCTTCTTCGAGCTCGAATTCTTGCGAGTTTTCGTGTTGTCGTTTCTACTTTTTGAAGCTTCGGAGTTGTCACAGTTTGTTCTCTCCGATCTGACTCACTGAGTCTGGTTCTTTTAGACTCGGTCCTGCCTCGGATGAGTTAGCGGAGAAGATCGCGGACTACAATTCCCATGGTAGTCTTCGTGAAACGCCTATTGTCTGCTTTCTTCTTCTTGTCTTTTTTTTTTTATCAATTTACTGATTCATTTCACTTTTTATTTGCTTACTTGATTCGCTGAGTTATCTTTTTGCAAATTCGTTGTTATTAGTTTCTTTGATTATAAATTTTTCTATTGTAAGTTTGAATTTTTTATTATTTGGAAGGAAATTTATGAATTTAATGAGTTTCACAATTCGCTTGAAGTTCAATCAGCTATGAGAGCATAGGCTTTTGTTTAAGAGCAAATACTTTGATATTGCTACGTTTTTTAAAATACTTTTGAAATTTGAATTAGTTTTAATTAGTTTCTCATCAACATAGAAGTGTATTGCTGCTATTCTCAGTATCTTTTGAAGTGGAAATTAAGATCCCTTGAGTTACTAACAAGGGTTTTCTACACATGCATGTGCTTATTCAATTACTACTTCTGATATATGTTTTTAAGATTTTATCTTGTATGTTAACAAAACTAATTTACGTTTACAGGCTGCCCCAGTAAATATTGTTGTAGGTTCTCATGTCTGGGTAGAAGATCCAAAGCTAGCATGGATAGATGGTGAGGTTTTTCGAATCAATGGAGAAGAACTTCATGTTCGTGCTACTAATGGAAAAGCGGTGAGTTATAATGTTCGAAAGTTTATGCTTATACATCCCATCTTGTTGGGACTCTTAGTTGCTTTTTAACTGAATGCAGGTCGTCACAAATATCTCAAAAGTGTTTCCCAAGGACACTGAAGCTCCTCCTGGTGGTGTGGATGACATGACAAAGTTATCATATTTACACGAACCTGGTGTTTTGAGTAACTTGGCAGCTAGATATGAACTTAATGAAATCTATGTAAGATGTAGATCTTCATCCAAATGTCTGCATGCTGAAGAAAATTGTCAGTCAACAGCTTTTTATTAATATTGTTCTCTTCTTCATCCTAACAGACATACACAGGAAATATTTTGATCGCCATAAATCCATTTCAAAGATTGCCTCATCTATATGACACTCACATGATGCAACAGTATAAAGGAGCTGGACTAGGGGAGCTAAGCCCTCATGTTTTTGCTGTGGCAGATGTCGCTTACAGGTACAATTTATCTTTGTAGAAAGTCATTTTTCTGTGGATCATTTATTATATTTATTAACTACTAAGACTTAATCTCTTGGTTGGAACCTTCTGGTAGAAATAGATTTTGTTCAAAAGTCCAAATTTTATTCAAACATTATACATCTCTTTCTGTTATGCTCTTCATAATACTTGTTTTAACAGGGCAATGATAAATGAGGGAAAGAGTAACTCGATTTTGGTTAGTGGAGAGAGTGGTGCTGGTAAGACTGAGACTACAAAAATGCTTATGCGATATCTTGCTTACCTTGGAGGTCGATCTGGTGTAGAAGGACGAACAGTTGAACAACAAGTTCTAGAAGTATGATAAAGTTCTGCCTTTTTTTTTTTTTTTGTTTTATGGATTGTTTGGAAACAAGCAGGTATATTTGTTATTCTGATTTATTTATTACTGCAGTCCAATCCAGTTCTTGAAGCTTTTGGCAATGCAAAAACTGTTAGGAACAACAACTCAAGGTGAGTAACTGTATGTACAATTATTATTATTGTTAAATGTTACCGTGAAGTTTACTTTAATAGATCTATTACTATGCTTGGGAGTAATTTACAGGCATAACCAAAAGGAAACAAACACAAAACAAAGTAGATGAATAAATCACAACAGGAAACAATATCAGTTCTAATGATGAAAAACTTGTGAAATTGTAATATTTTTCCTTTTCATATATTTTATGGGATCCTTAGTAGAAATATTCATATTTTTGTTTAGTGTCTCATGGAATACTGATGAATTTCTGGGAATGTAGATGATAATTTTGTGAAAGGAAACTAGCTTCTTGACTTATTGTTTACAATGCAGTCGTTTTGGTAAATTTGTGGAGATACAATTTGACAAAAGTGGGAGGATATCTGGGGCTGCCATAAGAACCTATTTGCTTGAAAGATCTCGGGTTTGTCAAATTTCAGATCCTGAAAGAAATTACCATTGCTTTTACCTTCTTTGTGCTGCCCCATTAGAGGTGATTAAATTCAAACTTAATCTTGACTTTTTAACTTCTTGGCTGTTTTAAATATAGTCTTGCCATTAATTAAGATCATCCTTTATTGTTTATGCCTCAAATATTACGCTTTAATTTGTTATTCTTTTTTCCAAATTTCAGCAAAGGGAGAAATATAAGTTGGTAAACCCTAAGTCATTCCATTACTTAAATCAATCAAACTGCTATGAGCTGGATGGAGTTGATGATGCCCATGAATATCTGGCAACAAGAAGGGCTATGGATATAGTCGGCATAAGTGAAGAAGAACAAGTTAGTTTCCTATAATTTCATGGTCTTTTTGTGCTGTTTGTATTTAATTGTTGATGAAAGACGATTGATTTCAGGAGGGGATTTTTAGGGTTGTAGCTGCAATTCTCCATCTTGGGAATGTTGAATTTGCAAAGGGACCAGAGATTGACTCTTCTGTAATTAAGGATGAAAAGTCTAGATTCCATCTTAACACAACAGCTGAACTTCTCAAGTATGCTGTTTTGATTATTTTCTGCATTTCCCATGAATTTGACTATAGTGTATTGTTCTCCTAAACCCCCCCTTATACTGTAAGTTCAATAAAATAGGTGCAATGGGAAGAGTTTGGAAGATGCATTGATTAAACGTGTTATGATAACACCAGAAGAGGTTATTACAAGAACTCTTGATCCTGTGGCTGCATTGGGTAGCAGGGATGCATTGGCTAAAACGATTTATTCACGGTTGTTTGATTGGTAATGGAAATTTGTGGCGCTTCTCTTTGCTGCTCTATATATTATCTAACCACTCCATTTGTGAGATGCTTTGTAACTGTCTGAGGTTTTCTGAGAAGTTTTCTGTTTATGCACCTGAAGGCTTGTAGATAAAATCAACAACTCAATTGGACAAGACCCAAACTCAAAATCATTGATAGGAGTTCTTGATATTTATGGATTTGAAAGTTTTAAGTTCAACAGGTAAGCCACAAGCTCTCTGTTTCATTTTTTTAGTAAATAGTGCGTGCTCTTATGACCTATGTTTTTATACTCCTATGAAGTTTTGAGCAGTTCTGTATCAATTTTACGAACGAAAAACTGCAACAACATTTTAATCAGGTTTGATAACTTTGGATGAACTCCTGCTCGCCAAATTGGATTCTCTTCTTACCCTTGATATAAATCTGGTGTAGTTTTGCACTTGCAGCACGTCTTTAAAATGGAACAGGAAGAATATACAAAAGAAGAGATCAACTGGAGCTATATAGAGTTTGTTGATAATCAGGATGTGTTGGATCTGATTGAAAAGGTATTTCATTACCGCCTCCTGCTAGGTAGAATTTACATTTGTTTGAAAACCACCTTTTTTTACATGTCTTCACATGGCAAAAATGAGTATTTCCTGTCTAAACAATGCGCTGCCTTTTGCCCTTGATGCACTTTTTTCAATATTCCAACTTTGTTCTAAACATATTGCAGAAACCTGGAGGAATCATCGCACTTTTGGATGAGGCCTGGTATGCTACTAGTATCCGTTTCTTATGTTGGTTTTATAACACTTAACATTTTCTCATTAGCTCCATTTTTTTTGTAATTATAATTTTAATTTGCTATAAATCAAGTTTTGTAATTTCACATTTAATGCCTATGCTGGAATATGCTTTATCTTTTAGTTTCTCTTATTGCCTCATGCAGCATGTTTCCAAAATCCACACATGAAACATTTGCTCAGAAGTTGTACCAGACATTCAAGAACAACAAACGCTTCATTAAACCTAAACTTTCACGTACCAGTTTTACCATTTCTCATTATGCTGGAGAGGTAGCATATTTGGTCTTTGCTTTGAAATTGCAAATTGTTTCTAAGACCCATCAAACTCTTAATTTTGAACTTTGCACCAGGTAGCATATTTGGCTGATCTATTTCTCGATAAAAACAAAGACTATGTGGTGGCCGAACATCAGGATCTGTTGACAGCTGCCAAGTGTTCCTTTGTAGCAGCTTTATTTCCTCCTCTCCCTGAAGAATCATCAAAATCGTCAAAATTTTCTTCCATTGGATCGCGCTTTAAGGTCTATTTCTTGTACTCTTCCTAGCTGTCTAAGTGTTGTATTTTCGTTTTCACTATTGTACTCATATTGTTGAAGGATCACTGTCTAGGCTTTGCTTTTCAACTGATGTACATAAGTTTAATCTATACTTTTTAGACTATAAGTACCATCAAATTTACTATGAGGCAATTCGATTGATGTGGCCCAAACATAACACATGAAATATGGAATCAATCAGAAGATCATGTAGTCTTGTCTTGCGAAGAGGAGTACAGATGTTGGTAACAATTTATTGAGAAAATGAATACAAATACTTGGTCTTTGGGGGTATTGAACTATCTTGATGAACCTCAGTGGAGCTCTGGGTCATTAGGATTTGGGTTGAACTATCATTTAATTGATTGAGGCAAAAAAAAATGGAAAAAAGAAAAGCTTATAAAGATGGAAACCTTTAAAATCCAGGAGGGTCAAATTTGTGTTGCAACAGCGACCAATCTGTTCTTATGACATGTGAGTGCTGTTAAGTTCCAAATCACCTGTCCTTCTATTTCTCTAGTTATTTTATTTTCTTTTGGACTTTTTGATGTGTAGGGAACTCTGTTTCTTACTGTTTTTCCTTCTCATTCTTAGTCTTCTTTCCTTTCATCCATTTCCTTCTATTTTCTTTCTTTTTAAACCAATGAAATCATCTACTGGTCACGTTCATCTCAGCAAGTTAACTATGAAAAACTCTGCAAGTTGATTATAAACATTGTTTTAGAGTTTAACTGAAGTTGTGGCCCTTCACATTAGCTATTATATGTGGGTTTGGTACTCAGTTGCAACTGATTCTTTAACATTATCAATTGATAATTTTGTCTGGCAATGTTAAAGCCTCCTTTCACAAAGACTACCAATTACTTGGCTTCAATTGAGCTCTACTAATTTGCCTTGGTCCTGTAACATGTTAATTTAAGAATTCCCATATCAGAATAAATAATCCTCTATACGGATTGAAGTCTGTTATAACATTCATGCTTGCACTGCTTAATTCCAGATGCTGAAATGAAGTTTCTATCCAATGATCTATTATTTTGTATCTAACTAATATAGTGGAGTTCCTATATTAGTTAGGATGACATTGTGTTTTGAACTTGCAGTTACAACTTCAGTCTTTGATGGAGACGTTGAGTTCGACGGAGCCTCACTACATAAGATGTGTGAAACCAAACAATGTTCTCAAGCCAGCTATTTTTGAGAATTTAAATATTATTCAACAGCTACGATGTGGTGTGAGTATAAGCTAGTGCTTTTCATACTTCATTTGCTTTCAGGCCTATATAACTTAAAATTTGAAGTGTCGTGTCCTTTTTGCGTCTTTATATTGGCTGTTTTTACGCTCTCTTAGGGTGTTCTTGAAGCCATCAGGATTAGTTGTGCTGGATATCCTACAAGACGAACATTTTATGAATTCCTTCTCCGCTTTGGGGTTCTTGCTCCAGAAGTTCTGGAAGGGAGGTAAGTCAACTTTTTTCTCATTTTAAAATTGGCAAAAGTAAAGATATGTTTTTCTATTACATAAAATTTGGTGGGGGTTGGCCAAGAATTTCATCTCCCCGTGCTTTAGTTGCTGTGGTTTGTCAAATACACACATTCAGTGTTTCTTTTCTACCTTCTTCCCGTTTCACACTTTTCCTCTAGAAATTTAGGAAAGCTTCATGCTTCAGACTACTGTTTTCTACTAACTGACTATAATGACTTCCCATGCAGCTATGATGATAAGGTAGCATGCCAAATGATTCTGGATAAAATGGGATTAAAAGGTTACCAGGTAATTCAAACAACAACTACTTGTTATTTGGAATGGATGATGATGTTCTGCCATGCGTTAATAGACATCCCCTATCATGCCATTAGAACTTGTATTCTAAGAAAAAGTAAATAGATAAATGAATATGATATTCGGTGTAGAATGTGGCTATACTTGAGCCACACTGGTGAGAACTTTATAGTTAAATTATATACTCTTCATTTGAGGACTTGGTTCATGGTTGAGAAACTATTTCACTCAGATGGTTATTGAAACTATCAGTTACACACACTTCTTTGCTTATCACTTTCCAGTTGATGTTGACTAGGATCCAATCCTGCTCTCTGCCCTCACACTGGTCTCTGGTGTTCAATGTTATAATGTTTTTTTTTTCCCTTTTGGGGGCTTGTCATTCATTTATTGTTATTCTTTCCCTTTGGAGGGCTTTTGGATTTGGGTATCCAGTCCTTACCATGTATAATGTGGCTTACTTTGGACCCTCACTTGAAGTTCCAAATGCGCGTGAAGATTTACATCTTATATTATGTTGAACTATTGAAGCTATCACTTAAGTTTAACAAAGTCTGGATGCATTCAGCCCATTGATTATTGGAAAGTAGTTTTGTTACCTGATCAACTTGGTTTGGCAGATAGGGAAAACTAAGGTGTTCCTAAGAGCTGGTCAAATGGCTTCTTTGGATGCAAAAAGAATTGAAGTACTTGGAAATGCAGCCAGAATTATTCAAAGGCAAATTCGTACATATATTTCCCGCAAAGAATTTGTTGCATTACGTGAAGCTGCTATTCAACTCCAATCATTTTCTAGAGGTATCTTCTGTGGTGGCCATTTATAAACTGTTTGTTTTATTATTGTCGTTTCTCGTTTTTCTTTTGTTGTGTTTTTCTTCTTTTTTTTTCTTTTTTTTTTCCTTTTTTAGCCATAAACCTTATTTCTGCTTGTATGTCAAGAAGCTATGAACCTGCAAGCACACATCTAAACTATTGAAGTTTTTATCCAATGGAATCATAAGAAGAAAAAGTCTTCGCTATTTTCTATTCTTCTTTAATTGCCATTAAAAACATTGAGTGATCTGTCATCTCCAATTCGCTTTGTTTTTGTACACTAGATTCTGTGTGACTAGTGGGAAGCTTTTTGGAGCAGTGTGAGTACTGATGAAGCATGTGCCATTTATATCTACCATTTTCATTTGCAATCACAAAAAAAAAAAATCAATGATAATTTTTTAAGTAAACCACTCACTAGCTTGCGGCAGTAGAGAATTTATTTTCTTTGCTATGTGTTTCTTTCCTTTTATTTCATTGGATAAGTAATATGTCTTTTTAAAAAATCTTATTAGGCATATTAGCGCGAAAACTATATGAGCAATTGCGAAGGGAAGCAGGAGCTTTAAGAATTCAGAAGAATTTCAGACAATATCGAGCAAGAAAATCTTACCTAAGTCTACGGTCATCTGCAATCACTTTGCAAACAGGATTGAGAGCAATGACTGCTCGCAATGAATTCAGATTCAGAAAAAGCACAAAGGGTGCAATATTTATCCAGGTGATCTCCTTGCATACGTTTTCTGTCTTTGTAAAATGTGTACTTTAGTCATTTGCATCTGAAAGGCATAAAAAGTGTAGCACTCTAGCAGTTATTTCCTTTTTTTTTTCAAATTTTTTTTAGTCAATTACATATCTAATATTGACTTTGTTTGGTGGTTTGTAGGCTCATTTCCGTCGCCATATGGCATTTTCTTATTTTAAAAGTCTCCAAAAGGCTGTGTTATATACCCAGTGTGGATGGAGGGGAAGAGTTGCACGAAAAGAGCTTAGAATGCTTAAGATGGTCAATCACATCACCTGATGCTGTTTAGTTTATGTTATAAATTACTAATGTTACTTGTTTCTGGATTCTAAAGTCAAGAACTAACCTTAGTGTCAAATAATTTAGGCTGCTCGGGAAACCGGAGCCCTTAAAGAAGCAAAAGACAAATTAGAAAAACGTGTGGAAGAACTTACTTGGCGCTTGCAACTCGAGAAGCGATTGCGGGTATACCTATTTTGTTTCTTGTTTAATATGTATCTTTCTTTATCTGATTGGGACTTCAAATAATGTTATGATTAAATTGAAGGCTGATCTGGAAGAGGAAAAAGCCCAAGAAATTTCCAAGTTACGAGATGCTTTGCATGCCATGCAATTTCAAATTGACGACGCAAATGCTAGGGTTATCCAGGAGAGAGAGGCAGCTCGGAAAGCTATTGAAGAGGCACCTCCACTCATCAAGGAGACTCCTGTTATTGTCGAGGACACAGAAAAAGTTAGTTTGTTGCTGGCTGAGGTTGAGAGCCTTAAGGTAGAGTTTTAAATTCACGGATCTCCTGATTTTGTTGCCTCTGCAGACCTTAAACTGATAGTTTTTGTCTTCCTTAGAGTACTATATCAATAATTTTTTTATTAAAATTGATATACAAATTGATTAAATAAAATGGTAGATATTGTTCATTTAAACATGCTGATATTTATTTTTAATCTTCCAAGTGTATTCTATGCCATAAGTCTTTTTATGCAATTAAGCATCTGCCCATAGGCATCTTCGCTACAATTCACATTTGAAAATAAGAATGTAAATGTGGCTTTGGAAAGTGATCTATTATGAGAAAATTAATTAGGTCAAACATGAAACTGGACACAAATATAGTGTGCTATTTTGTGCTTGTTTAGTCACAGGAACATTGTGGAAGAGTTTGTGTTATTATTTCGTTTCTTGTCATAATTTGGAATCTGCTGACTTAGAATCAATATATAGGCTTCGCTGCTATTAGAAAGAAATTCAATGGAAGAGGCCAGGAAATCTAGTGCGAATGCTGAAGCTAGAAACGCAGAGCTATTAAAAAAACTAGAAAATGCTGAACAAAAGGTTGATCAGCTTCAGGAATCTGCGCAAAGGTTTGTAATGACTCATGCAAAAATCAAGTATTTCTACCCTGGCGATATACTTGAATGCAAATTTGATTTAGTGCCTTATTTAATCTGTGTATGGAATATGTCCGTGTGATCTTGATTGC
The DNA here is from genome assembly GCA_022433065.1 of Begonia loranthoides. Classification (NCBI taxonomy): domain Eukaryota; kingdom Viridiplantae; phylum Streptophyta; class Magnoliopsida; order Cucurbitales; family Begoniaceae; genus Begonia; species Begonia loranthoides. The sequence goes on from CM039475.1 coordinate 5,624,985, forward strand.
TTAATTGAGGGCTGACATTTTTTATTTATTTATTTTATGACGCAGATGACTATCTGCAACTTCAATTTTTTAAGATAATAGGTCTTGGCTATAGGAGTTTTTTTTTTTGTTTATATTTGAATGGAGTCTTAATCTATCGTTATAACCTTGCGTTTCTCAATTTTCATTTGGACAGCCACCCTTTCGCTTTTGTTCTTGTAATTCTGTTGCATTATGTGTACTTGCAAATTGCAACCCATCTCTTATTCTGTTTCCATTGGGCTTTACAGAACTGATCCAATTTTATCGTATTTTAGGCTAGAAGAGAAACTTTCAAATTCAGAGTCAGAGAATCAAGTTCTTCGTCAGCAGGCACTGACTATGTCACCCACAGGGAAAAGTTTATCTTCAAGACAAAAGTCAATGATTGTTCAGGTATCATTATTTTATTTATTCCTTTTTATCCTATGTTGTAATGAGGTGTCAAGATAGATGCAATTTCTTAAATTTTGCAGAGGACACCAGAGAATGGGAATATTCTACCTGGAGAACCCAAGGTTGCATCGGTAATGAAATACTATTTCTTCAAATGATAAAAAATAAAAGTTCGAAGAAAAAGTTCATTGAATTTATAAATGATTTTTTTTCTTTCACATTTCAGGATATGACTCTTGCTCTTTCCAATGCACGTGAACCTGATTCAGAGGAAAGACCACAGAAATCTCTTAATGAAAAGCAGCAGGCGAGTAGCAATTTGGTCTCTCACGTATATCAAATCAATGAAAATAATGCACATTTGAAATATCTTTTTTGAAAACACTTTTCTTGTTCAGGAGAATCAGGACTTGTTAATCAAGTGCGTGTCACAAGATTTAGGATTCTCTGGGGGCAAACCAGTTGCTGCATGTGTTATATATAAATGCCTTTTACATTGGAGGTCATTTGAAGTGGAGAGGACTAGCATTTTTGATAGGATCATTCAAACAATAGCTTCGGCAATAGAGGTTAGGTGCTTTAAAATATCTTGTCCACTGTCTAATATAATTTTTGAATGCTATCACGGATAGACCCAATTAAGGAAGAACACACAGTTACTGATCCTGTTTTATATTTTTATTATTATTTTTTTCCCATTTTTCATAGGTCCAAGACAACAATGATCTATTAGCTTATTGGTTATCTAATGCATCCACTTTACTATTGCTGCTCCAACACACACTCAAAGCAAGCGGAGCAGCAAGCATGACACCTCAAAGGCGGCGGACAACATCAGCTTCTATTTTTGGAAGGATGTCTCAGGTATGGTATTCTTGCACTGATTTGCAAACATCATCTTCCACGTCTATCTTTTTTTTTTTCCTATTGATTTCTTTTCTCCTCCCCTCACCCTTTTGTTTTCCTGTGAGTTGTAGGGGTTACGGGCATCACCTCAAAGTGCTGGACTCCCATTTCTCAATGGTAGAGGACTTGGTGGTAGACTGGATGATTTTCGACAGGTTGAAGCCAAGTATCCTGCACTATTATTCAAGCAGCAGCTCACTGCATTCCTTGAGAAGATATATGGAATGATGAGAGATAATTTAAAGAAAGAAATCTCGCCATTACTTGGACTATGCATTCAGGTACCTCTCAAAGTTTATATTTAACCTAGCACTAAAAGAAATATATCTGACCAATGCGAATAAGACTACAAATTACAACCTTTTGCATATGAACGCAGTATTTTGCCGGTGAATGGATAGTGCCTCTCGGTGAACTTAAAAGCATAGGTGGTTTTGATAGAGTCAATGAAATAATGATAGAGTCAATGTTATATGTTAGAGTCCCAATGTAGCGTATTTATTCTACTGTACTTACATTAAGTGTCTTTTAGGATTTCTATACCTTTATGACTTTTAGTATCTTGTTTATATTTGTTATTTAAGAAGATGAGAGCAACATGAGAGAGGATCGATATTTTGGAAAAATATTCTAAGGGAGAGCTAGCAAACCTCTCTAACATTTGTGTTATTTTATAATTGTGCTACTTCTTATATTAAAACTATGTGGAGTACATAACAGATTCCTTATTGACTAGTTGGTTTGTATTTAATGTGGAATCCTTTTGGTTGTATTTATAGTTAATTTCCATTTAAAGGAGAATAAGTAAGTTCTTTTATTCCATTTCCACATGCAAGGTTAAAAGAGGTTACTTACCATAGGATTCTGTTTATGTTGATTTTAATATTTAATTGGTTAGAGTTCCGAGTGAGATAGCAGCACAATATCTAATTGATTTGGTGTATTCAAATCATATGCAGGCACCCAGGACATCACGGGCAAGTTTGGTGAAAGGACGTTCCCAAGCTAATGCGGCTGCTCAGCAAGCTTTGATTGCCCATTGGCAAAGCATTGTAAAAAGCTTAAACAATTATTTGAAGATAATGAAATCAAACTATGTGAGTTTAAGGCTAACTTATGATGTGTACATTTTATGATTGTTTTTCGGCTAGGACCAGTATTTTCTTACGTGGATTTGCTTCACAGGTACCCCCATTCCTAGTCCGGAAAGTGTTTACTCAGATATTCTCATTCATTAATGTTCAGCTATTCAACAGGTAACAATTGGTCTCCTTCCATACAATGTGTTGAACCGATTGCTAAAGTTGTTATTATGCAATTATTTTCTTTGCAAATCATTTCATCAAATTGCGTTGCAGTCTTCTTTTGAGGCGGGAGTGCTGTTCATTCAGTAATGGAGAGTATGTGAAAGCCGGTTTGGGAGAATTAGAAAAATGGTGTAGTGAGGCAACTGAGGAAGTGAGTATTAAGCAAAATATTCTGATGCTTTATTCCTGAATTTCATTCAATTCATATCCCTTTTCTGTACAGTATGCAGGATCGGCCTGGGATGAGTTGAAGCACATTAGACAAGCAGTTGGATTCCTAGTAAGAATCGATAAACTCCAACTTCCAATAAATTTGCAATATTGAATGATTTGGTGATGAATTTTCTTTTCCTCTCAGGTTATACATCTAAAACCAAAGAAAACTTTGATTGAAATAACGAAAGAACTATGTCCAGTATGTTCTTCTCTATTATTTTTGTTCGTTTACCCTTGTTTCATTTTCCGGGCTTCGATTTCTAAGATATTGTTCAATTCTTTCCAGGTGCTTAGCATTCAACAATTGTATAGGATCAGCACAATGTACTGGGATGATAAGTATGGTACACACAGCGTGTCTTCAGAAGTAAGTCGGCTTTAACTTCCACCAATTTTCACTGAGTTGTATATTTGCATTTACTCATTTTACGCATTGACACGTGTTTAATGTGAAGCACAGGTTATTTCTAGTATGAGAGTTATGATGACTGAAGAATCAAATCCTGCCATTAGCAGTTCTTTCCTATTGGATGATGACTCGAGGTTTTATCTTTTTTATTCAAATAATCATACCCCTTTTTTTTGAACTCCTCGTCTCATGAAGTAATAATTTGGTGTCACCTTAAAGTGACACCATTTTGGTGGTGAATCCCTATATAAAGTAAAAATGTTATTTCAGTGAGTGAACGAAGCATCAGATATCAATAAATAAGTGTCGATATAGAGTGTAAACATAAAATTGTTCATTCTAATTTATTTCTATTTTATGCAGTATCCCATTTTCAGTTGATGATTTTTCGAAGTCGATGGAAAAGGTTGATGTAGCTGATGTTGATCCTCCTCCATTGATTAGAGAAAACTCAGGCTTCGTGTTCTTACTACAACGTGCTGATTAAAGTCGCAAATCATCAATCATAGTCTTGAAATCACATCTGCTAGTGCTGGCCATGTGTTGGACATAGTAAAAGTTGTGAATACCCAGAAATTGTTTCATATGATCCATGTGTATAGTAAGTCTATTTTCTGTCGCCCCAATATGTCTATTATAAATATATATTGTTGTCGGGGCGATCCATTTTTCCCCTCGTGCCGGACAGCACACGGGCATTTCCTAAGAAGTCTGTGTCACTGGAAGCGTGACCATTCCATAGATATAGCAAGTCATAGGACTGGTGTCCTCAGTTTATGTCACCCTACAAATGGCCATTTTTGCCGCTTTCATTTTGTTGGGTTTCATTCTTGTGGGTTTTGAGTGATTTACATTTTCTAGGTCCGTTTTTTTTTGTGGCAGCATTTTGTCTTGTAAGTTCATTGTTTTATTTTTTCATATATTGAAAAAAAAAATACACTACAGCAGTGTCCAGACAGTATCTCAGCATTAAAGAAAGTTCTCTTTTTCGTATTTTTGTACTTTGTTTTTGCATGTTCTTATTTATGGGATACACAAGCTGATGGCCTCTGCAGATTAAAGAGCAGAATGCTCCGAATGGGTCAAAATGCAGCAATTCTGTCAGCAGATAAATCAAACACTATCAAAGAGAAATCCAAATTTTAGAAATGGAACTGTACAAGCCAATCGTTCAAACTAAAGATGGGCAAAACGTGAATGCAGAGCTGAGTTTTTTGGTTGCGTAACATTACAAAAAGTGTGGAGAGTTATAGGGAGTGGGAAGTTTCCAAGGTATTTTCTGTTGAAACTGGGGTTTGATTTTGATCTTGGTGGGGCTGAGGAGGCTGCGTCTCCGATTTCTGCTTCTCCTTGAGTATAACTTGCTTAGGCATTACTTCCAGGAGAAAGCTCCCCCCGTTCCAAACAGCAGCTGAGATTTTTAGCAATTGAAAAATGGCGTGGAGTTCGTAGGAGAAGAAGATCGGAACGGTCAGAGCCATGGTCAATACTGTGAATATTGCTTGAAACAAGATGTACATTAGGAGTCGATTTTGATCGCCGAGCAAACCACTCAGTCTCCACCACATGTTATTTGCTTTCTGTGCCTTTTTCGAAAGTTCCCTATCACATCAAAAAATGATTAGTGAAAAAAAAAACTGGACAAAAACAAGAACAAAGCTTTAAGAAACGAGCCCAAATGACAACAGAGCAATGGAGGGTCAAGGATGATGATGGTAAGGAAAGTAAAATAAAGCTGCTGAAAAATACAAGTTGGGAGATTGATCATTGAAACAATCAAAGTGTTGCAAGTCAAATACAGAGCAAAAAAATCCCGACGAGGTCCTAGCCGCTAGGGGCAAAGTGGGAAATAATCAAAATGATGCTACAAAGTTAGTCATGCTAATAGTGAGAGATTTTGTGGATGAGAATATAAGAGAGAGGGAAAGGTTGGGGGATTGATCATTGAATATTGTTGCATTCATCTTTTCGAAAGATAAGAGTTAGGATTCTCCAAATATGTGGATTTTTAGATTTGTGATTAGTTTATGGTAATTTCCGAGTCTTAGAATTGTTATTAGACTCGTGGTTAGTATTTTCGGATTCCTTTTGCATCACAAAGCTTCGTTATAAACCATGAGAGAGAGAGAGAGAGAGAACCTGTAAGATGTCATTACTTCAGGATCTCTTAACAGCCTCTGTCTACGCAAGACATTGACAATGAGAAAATAAAGAACCTGCCACAGAGTGTAAGCAACTAGAGGAACTAAGAACAGCCAAGTCCAGAGATACGACTTATCTTCCACATAAGGCCACGAAACTCTGCTTGAGGTTCCTTCTGGATGCATCTCCTCAAAGGTTGCTGGATTCCACCAACGAATCGTGAAAAAAACTAATCCTGGAAAACGAATCATCCCAATGCAGAATCAGTTAAACAGAAGTACACAAAACATTGCAATGACTATCTGCAACATAAACTTGGTCTCTCTTCTAGGAGCATACACTGAGCATTATTACGGTGTTGCCATACTACTCTTAAGTTTCTTGAGATTATAATACGAGTAATAAGTCCACTAAGACTAAGAATCATCTTATTCCCTTAAAGCTTGTTGGAGTTGGTGCGCTTTAGACCAAGACTTTAAATTCTAAATTGCATGAGCTTTTCTTCTCTTGACCAATAATTAAAAAATTTGTATTAAAAGAGAATAATTACAAATTGATGAGGAATAACAAGCTAAACCCACAACAACCTTTACAAAAATGATCCAAATTGCATGAGGTGAGAGTTAATGTTGGAAGAAACTTCACGGTAATTTGAGCTTTAAGACCCTCCTTTAACATAAATATAGACAGCCCCGGCAATCTTTTCGGGTAATATATAGTGTGCATAATAATGTATGAATAGATATAATAGAGAGAATTTGCAGTAGAAAAACGTCCAACTCTGGAAAACCATCACTCTCCCAACTCCAACATTTAACTCAACCCCACCAAAATAGTGAAAAAAAATAACGTGAAAATATCTGAATTAAATGGCTCCTCAAAAATAAACCTATTCCTCCAAAGCAGATGCATCAAAATATAAAAGAAACCACAGAGAAACCCCTACTTCGCCCCATGGCCCATGCCCCTCCATTCACCCAAAAGGTTCAGAAGAGATTTGGGTAATGAACATGAAAACTAAGCCACTCCAAAATCCAAGACCATTTTCAAACTACATAACTAAATGTTCAATTGACATTTTTTTTGTAAGCGTTCTGTTTAGACTCCTTGTTCTTACTCTTCTTTTACAGCGGCATAAGAACTTGACTTCAAGTCCATGCACAACAAAAGCAAGGCTTAAAGACCAAAGAAGACATAACCGACTACAGCTATATATCTTTACAAAATCACAAGAAAGATTTAGAGTATGAAGAAAACGACACAGTCAATAGCTTCTTTTCCAAAAGTAAAGGAGTCTAACAAAATTTATATGCCTGATAGTTTACTCTAATTGTAAATGTGTATGTGATTGTTAAGTTTGTTAACTAAGATTTTTTTTTCAGGAAATCAGATCTTTCTCAAACAGACATATGAAATACTGCACCTAATCAACGAAATTCAAGGTAAAAATAATGATGAAAAGTAAGATCATTGAATCTCTGTGTCACAAGTACTATGTCCCAATTCAACCTCTGTCTGACTTAGTTTTCTGATTCTAAATTAGAAACTCAAGGAACAGAGGAAGGAAAACACACCAGGTAATAGATGTATAAGAACACTGACAAGTTTGTCAACAGAACTAAAAACCAAGCTACAACGCCAAACAATTAAAGCCCATGCTAAAGGTCCCTGCATCACCACTCGAATGTATTGATGTATTAAAAAGTAAATTGTATCCTGGTCCAAGTAAAAATAACTATTAACAAGTAACTACTAGCTCACCTCTGCAAATGAGAAGCACACAAGAAATAGCTTTTCGTTCCTTGGATAAAGAAGAAGATCCACTAAAAAGATGGTGTTTGCATAGTAACAAAAATCCTGATATAGAAGCAAAGTTAAGACCATTTCCTAACTCTTACATTAGAGCTTGAACTGGAAGCAGGAACTGAACGAAAAACACATAAGCTTACCAAAAGATAATAGTGCCATTTTTTGAACCGGTAATATATCCACCGAAGGGGGACAAAAGTAACATAGAACAAACAGTATACATAGGGAATATCTTGTGGTCCTGGAAAAAAGCAAATAAATATTAAAATTTCTTCATTTTAACAGAAATATCACTTCAATCAGTCGGATCATTCCACTCACTGGCTCCTAAGAGAAAGCAAAACCCTCCGAATCCAAGTACCCCCAAGAGATGGGTCACCTGAATGAAATGCAAGTTAGCGCTATAATTACGAACATTGGACAACCAATCCTTAGTAGCATGGAAAGGGGGGAAAAGGAAGAAAAACAAATGCAACTGCAGTAAACAGATAAATAATCTAAAATCACAAATTGATTATTCATAACAGAGAAAGCCAACCTTGTTGATAAACCTCTCGTGCTCTTCGGCCTGTTTGGCGATCTTAACTGCCTGCTTTGACAAAATCTCCTTCGTCTGAACTGCTTGTTTCGACAGTATCTCCTTCGTCTGAGCCACTTTCTAGATAACAAAACACACCCAAATCGAAAAAAACAAAACCTGTAGAGCACGCTATTTAGAATCTCATCACAATACAAATCAAAACAAACCTTTGAACGGTCGCTCAACCGCCGTTGCACTCTTTGAAACTGTTCCCCATTAATCTCTTCCAAAAGCTCTTCTTCGTTCGACATATTCGGCATGAGTAAGAATGAATTACGGAATGAGAGAAAGAGAGATGAAGAAGGTGGTAATGGTATTGGTAATTGTAAAACGAGCCTGTGAGAAATTCGGACAGAATAGATTATGTAGGAGAAGGAAGCTTTTCCACTGAATCATTAATTATATATTTATTTATTTTCTGGTCAATTTACATACTCAGTCACGTCTTCTTCCATTTTTTTTTAAATTTTAATTAATTACTATACATAAAATATATATGACAAAGTTAAATTAAAGTATTTCAATTTAATTTTTTAATTTTGAAATGATAAAAAATGAAAAATACAAATCTTATAATTATGTTTTCCGTTAAAAAACAAAAAACACGGAGATCCTACCGCGGTCTCTTGAGATCCCGTGGTGGTTCAGGCCAAATTTGACTTTCATTTATTAGAAAATTACGGAGTCGCGACAGTTTGTCTACGAACAACTGCGACTCTTCATCAGCTTATTAATAGCAAATGTAATAGTGATGTTGGCTTTGTTATTTTCTCATATATCACTTTGTTAGAAAATAAAGGACAGTGATTGATTTGTCATTGATGTTAATTTGTTTTTTTTTTAATTTTATTTAATAATTAAATTAGTTTAAAATTTATTGATATTATAGTTTGTAATTTATTTATTTTAATTACTAGTCAAATCAAAATATTTTAATTCGGATTTAAAAATTTTAAATGAAATAGATAAATAATATAAATTAAGAATATCCAAAAAGAATTAAGAATATAGGGAAAATGACAAATCAACCATCATGGTTTGCGATCAATGACAAGTCAACCACTGTGGTATGTTTTCTAACAAGTTAACCACCAACGTATGTGAAAATGACAAATGCACCATCGGTGTCTGTAAAAAAAAGCTGATGGCCCCACCATGTATGCCTGGACGCCGCGGCGTCCAGTCAATTTTGGCCTGCACGCCGCGGCGTCCAGGCCAAAATGATTTTGAAATAAAAAAAAAATTATACTTAAACCAATTTCGCCCAAATTTCAAGCCCTAATCTGCAACTCTCGACAGACTTGCGACGAGGAGTGCGACGAGGAGAGGAGCTGCGTGCGACTAGGAGAGGATCTGCGTGCGACGAAGAGAGGAGAGGAGCTACGTCCGACGACGATTTGAGGTAGATTTGTGTGTATATGTTGATGATTTGAGGTAGATTTGTGTGTATATGTTGATTTGAGGTAGATTTGCTGCGTTTCTTCGAAGTCTCTATGAGGGTCTTCGGCGCCGGTCACATTTCCGCGGCGTGCAGGCAATTTTTGGCCTGGACGCCAAAAAAAAAAAAAAAATGGAAAACTAACTGAGACATGTTGTGTGGGTTATTATATTGCAGGTTGGTGAATTACTCTCAACTATCAGAATGCAATCCCGGATTAAGAAATTGACCTCAAAGCGTGGGAAGGCAACGATGGAGGCAGTTGAACCCGTTCAAACTGCGGCGTTCGAAGCCGATGTAGTGGCGGCGGTGGAAGAAACCGCTGAGCCTGAAGAAGGAGAAGCCGGCTGCTCCAGCGACCCGATTCAACCCGTTCAAGTGGGTTCAAGGTCGAAACTATATTGGAACCGGAATTGCAAAGCACGGTTCGTAGAAGATATCCAACGCCGTCCCATTATTGTGTCCAAGATAGTAGATTTGGACTCATTCGCAGGGATGGGAATTGATCGTATGCTTGAGGCTGCTGGGTTAGCCGGGTTGTGCCGGATGAGGGGCAGTTATTGCGAGCGAGTTATACGATTGTTCTATGCAAATCTGAGCATCTCCACCCAACCCTTAGAGGTGCACACATATATTTTTGGACATGAGGTCAGGTTCACGGCCAATGATGTGAACATTATGCTTGGATGTGTGTTGGAGGAGCCAAGCGATGAATATTATCAGATGTCTCGGGCGCCACCATTCGTCAAACAAGGACGTGGGTTAGAGGTGATTAGATTGTTGCATCAGGATCCCGAGGTTGCCGAGTACAGCAAGCCAAAGGGCAAGGATTTGAATGCCTTAGCCCGATTGATCCATCTGATAATGACGTACAGAATTTTGCCTCGGAATGGGCATCGAGACCTTGTTACCAGCATGGATCTCTACATGCTAGAGAAGGTGTTCACGGGACAAAAGGTGGACATCGGATTTATCATCCTGAGCCACATGCAAGAGGTGCTCAACAACTCGGCGAAGTCACTGCCGTACAACTGGCTCATCCAGAGTATCGTTGAGCAGTTAGGGGTCCCCATCCCGGAGACGGAACCTAGAATTGAAGAGTCCGTCAATGACATTTACAACAATTCATTAGTTGACCGAATGAGGATCACCCAAACTGGAGGGGAATGGATGCGCAAGTCAAAGAAGGAAGCAAGACATCCACCCCGGTCAGAGCCAAGGCATTCAGTCCCGTTTCCTGAACAACCTCCTCCTCCTCAGGCATCTCATTTTAGTTCGATGCCTGATGAGACGTTCGCTTGGATGAGCAGGATGGAGGAGCTCCACCATATGTCCATGACCCACATGCAAAAAATGCAAGAGCAGCTGCAAATGCAACAGGTCCAAATACAATAAGCGGCCAAGCGCGCAGAAGATAGGTGGGCCATAGCACAACAATGGCATATGCAATCTGCCGAGTGGCATCGTGACATGGTGGCAGCCCTGAACCCAGGTGACAGGCGATCACCCCATTTTGCATCCGCGTCATCCTCCTCAGACGCACCTGATACGACATTCCGATTGTAAGTTAATTCCGTTGAACGCTAATTCCACTTTTTTACTTTATTTTGTTTCATGTAATGACATGTTTTTAATTGGCAGCAACCTTGTTGGAAGCAGCCAACATATTCCTCCAGCGGTGCCTCTGGAGCCGCCGCCCCTAAGAACTGTGCGCGTGGTATGTCTTTCATTTCGGTATATATGTGTGTTCATTAATGTTTACGCTCACCCTTTTTTGACATTTTGGTTGTAGGCTCATGATTTGATGAGTAAGTTCAAGGATTATTGTCAGGGTAATCTTCGAAGGAACATTGAGACATGCGCAGTTCTTGGGGGAAAGCTGATCGACAATGAGTACGTCGTCAGCGAGATCATCTTCCCGGAGCAGAAGGGCACGGCAGATACTGTGAGAGGCCTTCGTTGTGTGCTAGTTTATAAGCTTTTATCTAAGTACTCATCCAAACTTATATGCAGTGCTATGCGGTCGACGGCGCAGACGAACATGTGTTCAGACATCAACATGAACACGGTCTACTCACCGTAGGGTGGATTCACGTAAGTATTCAGCTCGCGTCTCCAGTTTACATTGATATCATATAATGCGTTGTTTACATTGCAGACACACCCGAGACATGATTGTTTTATGTCGTCCGTTGACCTGCACCAGCAATACGCGTACCAGAAATTACTGCCGGAATCAATATCCATTATCGTAGCTCCCACCGACAAACAACGGTAAGAAGTTTCCCTTGTGTACATTCTTAATATTGCTTTCCACGTAATTGTTCCCTTTGCATTACAGGTCGTTCGGCGTCTTCCGGTGTACCCCTGCGGGGATGAAGGTGATAGGAAAATGCAAAATTAAGGAACAATTCCACCTGCACGAACCTCCAACCTTTGAGTATGAGGGGCCGTTGTTCGCCGGAGCAGATAGAGTATTTCTTGACCCGCACTTGTCGTTTCTGATCACGGATTTGCGCCCGAAACCGACCAGGAAGAAGAAGGCGTAGTGTAGGTCAATGATATGTTGTTAAAAAGATGTTATGTATAATTTACATTTAGTGGATGATTTGGATGATACTGGAACTGTTTGAGATTATTTTTTGTGCAGGATGTACGAGAGTAGCTTTGGGGGAGTAAAGAAACAAGGCATATTATGTCAAAATTTTTAAAAAATTATGAAGTCAAGTCAATTGATTAGTTGTAACGCCCCTGGAATTGAAAAAAAAAACATTAACTTAGTAACACAAAACTTTGAATTTGCAAAACTTCTTTTTATATCAGAAAAACACAACTTTACATCAGTGCCATTTCACTGTCATCTACATTTGTCGAAAGAAAAAACAATTGTATCACGGCAGGTTAAGGTCCACATTTGTGTACGTTTGTGTGGGAGGACCTTCCGTATCAGACTCCTGCAGATCACATTGAAAAGGAAATGAGCATATTTCAAATAACAATTGAAAGCATAACGTGATAATGCACGGACCTGCGTCTCATGAACTCTATCAGGAACTCTGAACCCCATAAAGGTGTCCTCCGACCTTCCTCTGCCGCCTCTGCCTCTCCCTGTGTTGCCACTGCCAGCCCCTGCACTGGATTGGCCTCCCCCTTCGTACGTGCGGGCATTGTGCCCCACACTACCACACCGCCCACACGTGACGCTCAAATGTCTTCTGCTTAGCACTGTCCGGCTGGGGGCCTCGTCCACATCCCGTATTCGACGGACGCGCGGCCTTCCTGGAAGCCTTTTAAAAGGCGGTGGGATAATTGGATTAAGATTCGTCACAGGAAGCCACTCGATTGGTCCATTAAGGGGGCGGAGAAAGTGGGAGTACATCACCATGTATGTTTCCCGGTGATAGCACCAATGCACAAAATCCTCAGGAGATCTCCTCATGAAGTGAATGGACGGGATTGCATGCACACACGGGATGCCGGTCAACTCCCACCGGTAACATGTACAGGTACACCTTTCCAAATCAACAGCGTACATGTCGGTACCGTTGCTGACCTCAAACTGGGCAGCTCCTGCAAACTGAGGGCTCCAATTTCTACTGGCATGTTGTACTTTGGCGAGGCGGTTGCTGATCATTGGACACAACCGTTCGGTCGACTGAGCCATCTTTTCATATTTTTTGACGATCCTACCCATGATGCCCTTTCGAATGATCTCGAACATACTTAGAATAGGTTTGTCCCGGGCGGGTAGGATGCAGGCATTGAAGGACTCGCTGAGGTTGTTGAGGCTTATATCGCACTTTGGGATCGAAGAGAAGGCATGTTGGGCCCAGCATGTCGCCTCTATTCCACGTAAATAGTCATGGGCCGCCAGGTCAAGGACACGTAACTTGGCCATCTCTTTCTCAAATTGCCTCACTGTTGTGGCTCTTGATGCAGCCCACATTGCATCTTTCAACAACTTGCCTTTAAATTGTTTTTGAAAATTGGCATACAGGTGTCGGATGCAAAACCGCTGGTCTGCTTGCCATGCCACATCTCTCACAGCTGGCACTAGTCCCTGCAAAGATGCATAATATGAGACAGACATTGGTAATATATGACAAACATAAACACATAATGCAAAAGCAGTGCATAACACCTTACCTTTTGTCGATCAGAAATAATCGTCCACCCATTGCCAGAAGGGGTGTTTAGATCGTCCAGCAACAATTCTAGAAACCACCTCCATGAAGCCCTATTTTCTGCTTCAACGACTGCTACAGCAATCGGGTACATACCATCGTTCCCGTCGATGGTGACAGCAGTAAGCAGTTGCCCCGGAGTCGCTCCCTTCAAGTGGCAGCCATCTAAACAAATAACAGGTCTACCACCATTCAGCACTGCCCTTTTGCATGCATCCAAGCACATGTACATCCTTTTAAATACACTCATATCGAGGTCAACACGCAGTGAACTTCCGGGATTCGACCTCCGAATCTCCTCAGCATAGGACCATATGAGCTTGTATTGCTCATTGGCATCCCCTTCGTTAATTTTCTTAGCCGCATTTCTTGCCCTTCTAGCAAGGCTGGAAGTAATGTTGACGTTGAAGTCCTTCCTGACAGTCTCAATTATGGAAGATATGGCCCAGTCGGCCTGACTTTTAAATCTGTCCAAGTAATGCGTTGCCACCCATTTGGCTGTGGCATGGCGGCTTTCCATTTGTCTGGAGCATGTGTGAACGTCGTTGTACATCTTTATTTGAAACGTCATTTCATTTTTTATTTGTGAGGCGTGCAGCAGCCACATGCACCCTTCTTGACAAGCAGCTCTCAATCGATGCGCATCACTGTGGGTGAATTTTATCCCGTACCCATTATCCATTGCATAATCAACAATTTCTTCTCTAATTTTATTCAAGGAACTATATTTTTTGCCTAGCCCCATACCAACAAATGTGCACTCTGCTTCTGGTTGGCGTCTCAATCTACTCTCTGCCATGTCCATCTCTTCATCACTAGTGGATTGGCATGCTGATCGGAGTTCCTCATCGTCCTCTTCGTTTAAATTTGCTGAGACAGAATGCAAAATAATAACAACTTCGTTTCCAAAGCCACGTACCTCCTCATTGGCCAATAATGTCTCTGAAGGGCCCACTTCAACTTCACGGTTAATACCACCTTCTGTAACACTCCAAGATGCCATTTTTTCCAACATATTCTTCAACTTTTCCAAAATCCCTTTCTCTACTCGCTTCAGCGCAGCTCAGACTTCTCTAGGGTTAGCTAATAAGGGAAAACGATAGAATACATGCAAATATCGCAGACCACTCGGATTATGTATTCTGCTGAATTAATTCACCTGACTTAACAGAGGGACGCAAATGGCCTGGAGGCAAATTGCCTGGACGCCGCGGCGTGCAGGCCAAAATTGCCTGGACGCCGCGGCGTCCAGGCATACATGGTGGGGCCATCAGCTTTTTTTTACGGACAGCGATGGTGCATTTGTCATTTTCACATACGTTGGTGGTTAACTTGTTAGAAAACATACCACAGTGGTTGACTTGTCATTGATTATAAACCACGATGGTTGATTTGTCATTTTCCAAAGAATATACCAATAAATGAGATTGGGAAGAGGTTTGTTGAAAATTTTCACGCCCCGAGGAGCATACCGCACCCCGAGGAGAGGAACTGCTTTTGAAAGTGATTGTTGATCACTTGCTCTTGAATTCGGTATCTGAAGGTTGATTCAATTTTAGATCACGATTGCAGCGGTTCAATCTACTTCGATTAACGCAATTTTGAGTTTTTTTTTTCTGCTTTTTGGGGAAGAACTGTGGAAGCAGTCCAAGACAGGTTTCTATCGGTTTCCCAATCTATTTCTGTCGGATTTTCGATTTCGCCAACTGCCGCCGATTCCTTCGCTGTTCGTTCGTGGTTTTCATGCGATTGCTGTATTCTATTTTTGTTCGCTAGTTCTAAAAATGGCTTTTATGTCGAAAGAACTAGGGTGTTTCTTTCATCTCGATAATTTTGGATTTCTGGTTCTTCGCCAGGAGTTTTTAATGGTCCCAAGCGAGCTTTATTGGGTATTTTGTTTTAATTTCCTCGTCTTTCTCTTTCGGGATTATTGGGAAGTGGCATTTGAAGAATTTTATTCTAATCTGTTAACAAACAATTCCCTAGGTTCATATAGTTGAGATATACTATACCTCTTGTTTTAAATTGTGAGATGAGAGACAAGATGCTGACAAAAGTTGGAACTGCTAATGAGATTGAGAGTTCAGGTAATGGGAAGTTCTTGAATGAGAGTGAATCTACAAGCGAGGGAAACTATTTGGATCAAAACCGATCGACGAGTTCTAGAAGAACTCATGTCGTAGATAAGAAATCGAAGCTGCAAAATGCAAGTGGAGAAACGCCACAAAAGGCCAAGAACAAGAAGTCCCTTTGGAGTTGGAAATCGTTGAAGGCCTTGTCTCACATTGGAAATCAGCGGTTCAAATGCAGATTCTTTCTCCAAGTCCATTCCATTGAAGGGCTGCCCTCAGAGTTTGATGGCACTAGTCTTTTGGTAAACTGGAAGAATCGTGATGATACTTTGATCACCCAACCAGCTAAGGTTTTTCAAGGCATGGCACAATTTGAGGAGCAATTATCGCATACATGCTCTGTATATGGAAGTAGGAATGTAATTGGCTCTCATCGCTCAGCAAAATACGAGGCAAAGCATTTTTGGCTATATGCTTCTTCATGTGAGGCACCTGAACTTGATCTGGGAAAACATCAAATTGATCTCACGAGGTTGCTTCCACTAAATCTAGATGAATTAGAAGAGGAAAATAGCTCAGGTAATTGGACAACAAGTTTTAAATTATCAGGTAAAGCTAAAGGTGCTATGATTAATGTTAGTTTCAGATACATAGTAATTGGAGATAATCATTTATCACCTGATAACTATCGTAATGTTCATGATTCATTATTCTCAAAGCATGATAGTTGCAGCCTCGGAAAATCAGATGTGAAATTCGGTGAGGGTGATGAGTTATATATCATGCGTCGTGCTGAAAGTCTTCCAAGCCAGACCAACCATCCTACCCTTTCATCTTCTTGGTCTTTAGACGACATAAAAGACCTTCATGAAATTCTGCCAACTTCGCAGTTGGACAGAGCTGATTCAATGGATGTGAAATATCAGAAATTCAATGAAGACGAGAAGAATAAGATTGATATATGTGATGAACTTACACTAATCTCACCTTCCTTGTATGATATTGAGAAGGAAAGAGCTGAAAATGGTCGTGGATTTGAGTATTTAGTTGTTGAGAATGAGCCAGAGAAATCAGAAGAACTTGCTTTCATGCAACTTGAAGATAAGGTTGTTAGGCTGGCTGACTGCCAACAGAATTGCATAGAAGTTGCACCGAATTATCAAAAAAGGGTAAAGGAGAACTCATGTAGTTTAGATGATGATTTAGTAGGAAGTGAATTTTTAGATGTACTGGAGAAACGACCATTGAAGATGAGTTCTGACAGTGAGCCAGACTCCCCAAGAGAGCGCTTGTTGAGACAATTTGAAAAGGAGGCTTTGGCTGATGGTCGATGTTCCATATTTGATTTTAATACTGCTGATATGGAGGAGAAAGAGTCTGATGAGGAAGAATGGTACCAATGCATTTCTCCAAGTTCTGATGGGGGAAACTCTTCTCAAGATTTTGAACTTTCGACATTTATTGAAGCCATGGAAGAGCATGAAAAAACATCCAAAGCAGAAAAAAACAAAACAAAGGCTAAAGATTTAGAAGATTTAGAGGCAAAAGTTTTGATGCGTGAATGGGGCATCAACGAGAAGGCGTTTCAGCATTCTCCCAGTATTTCTGGCGGATTTGGGAGTCCAATTGATCTGCCTCTAGGAGAGCCACTTGAAATGAGATTACCTCCTCTTGGAGAAGGTTTAGGAGCATTTCTGGAGACAAAGAATGGGGACTTTTTACGATCGATGAATCCGGTAATTTTCCAAAATGCTAAAAATGGTGGGAGTTTGATTATGCAGGTTTCTAGACCAGTTGTTGTACCAGCGAAGATGGGTTCTGAGATAATGGAGATATTACAATGTTTAGCCTCAGTTGGAATTCACAAGCTTTCTATGCAGGCAAACAAGTTAATGCCTTTGGAAGATATTACAGGGAAAACGATGCAGCAAGTAGCTTGGGAAGCTGCATCTGATTTGGAGAAATTTGAGAGGTATGAGTTTTACTTTGATTTTAATGAAATCCAGTTCTTAATTATTTTTTTCTTACAGTACAACTCTTTTCTTTTGTTCCATAGACAATGTTCATTGCCACGGGAAGCAATGTTGAACTCGGAAAATGCAGTAAAAAGGAGATCTTTTGCCACAAGCTCTAAGAGGTTCTGTCCAAATCAACTTGCTAAAGAGATGGACACAGAATATGTAGACTTACAAGATCTTGCTCCCTTAGCTTCGGACAAAATTGAAGCGCTCTCCATGGAAGGGTTGAGGATACAATCGGGATTGTCGGACGAGGATGCTCCTTCACACATAAATGCAAAGCCTACAAGCAAAGGAGTCCGTGGTAATGGTTCCCTCCAATCGCAAGGACCTGCTGAATTGCATTTGTTAGACATCCACAACAGCCATAATGATGTTGATGGATTAATGGGATTGTCATTGACTCTCGATGAGTGGATAAAGCTAGATTCAGGTGAGCTTGAAGAAGAAGATTGTAAGAGCGACCATACTTACAAAGTTCTTGCAGCTCATCATGCAAACTTTTCAGCCTTCATCAATGGCGGAAAGAAAGGGGAGAGAAAATGGAGAAGAGGCTCTAAAAGGTGTGGACTGATGGGGAACAATTTCACAGTTGCACTTACAGTGCAACTTCGAGATCCTTTGAGAAACTACAAGCCAGTTGGCGCATCCATGCTTGCACTTGTTCAGGCAGAGAGAGTGTTTCTCCAACCAAACCCGAGATTCCATGGCTCAGTTTCAGATTTGTCGAAAGATGAAGAGAAAGAGGGAGAAAAGAACAATATGGAAGATGAAGACAAGGCTCTGCAATTTTGCATCAGAAATGTTCATATTGCAGGATTAAAGACAGAGTCAACTAAGACGGTGTGGGGAAGCTCAGCCCATCAGAAATCTGGTTCGCGCTGGTTGATTGCCAATGGAATGGGGAAACGTCATAAGCATCCATTTTTCATTTCAATGGCTGCTTCTAAATTTGCTTCTGCTAAAACGGCCATGGGGCAGGCTGGGGATAGCTTGTGGAGTATTTCATCCTGTGACAAGGGCAAAGGACAGACATGGAAGGAAATGGCTGCTGCAAATCGATATGTACGGAATCCAAATGTCTGCTTTCCGACCAAAATTGTTAGAGCCCGTTCAATGTTTTGAACAACAACAAAATGGTGTCATTGTGTTGCTTAAACACCTAATATAAATATGTTAAAATTCTCCCTCTTGGCAGTTAGTAGAGTTACTCTCTTGATTGGTGTTAGAGTAAGGTTGGAAGCTGTAGCGAGCGAGCTAGCAAGGCAGCTCACTCGATTAACATCATTAATCTGCTCAAAGCAAAATACAAAAATTACAGACAGTGAATCCTTTATTTCATACCATCGAAATCAGTTTGAACATTCTCTCAAAATCACAGTATTGAAATAGCACTCTAAATTTCTACCATATGATGAGGACCGTAAAACATACAGTAATTCTCCAGCAGAATTGCATGGAGGGACACTTCTTCGCAGGCTGTAGTTTCTTCCTCACACACAGCTTTTAATGGCTGCAACTTGACAAGAAAAAGAGGCAGAAATAGTTGGTGTCTGTCTTGGGGTAAGTCGTTCAATAATATTTCAGTAGTCTACTAGCCAACGAGTCACCTTGCAGCAAAATCTGAAAGTAAATTTCATATCATCAATATAAAGTCGGCTGACTAGAGTTTTGTGCAATGAAATTGAGGCCTTTCGTGTATGCAAAGTGACAAAAAAAAAAATACCAAGAACATAACTAGAGTGTTGGAGTAATGCAGAAGATGTCTACTTTTGCATAAGCAAGCACAAGCATCAAAAGCGTGCCGTTTCCCAGAATAAATGGAAGGTAATTACATTAAGTCTTTGAAGACATCAACTACGAGTTTGATGTCATTTTAATTAGCATATGAGATATTTTACAATTTTAAGGCCAACTTCTTACCATTTTCTCCTGATATTTCCTTCGCATTTTTCTTTAAAACATTTTGTTCAATGAAATGCTCGATTGTTCTCCAATAATGATCACCCCCACTTAGCCAAGTGTCCATATGCATGCCAGAAGGAAATTCCACAAAAACGCAACTCCGGTTATGAGCAGCTGCTTTGGCGTACAACATCTGCATGTGGACCGGGGGAACCATCTCATCTTGCAATCCAGACAGAAAAAGGATTGGCTGCTTAATCTGGAATTAAGATCTCATATTAAAAGCTAACTTGTAATAAATTCCTAAGGCAGTCAAAGTGGAAAGATTAAAATGTCAAACAAGCAAATTTTCAGTTACGACTTGAGCAAATTATCTTAGTTATATAATGAGCAAATAGATAGACTACATATTATGGGCGATGATGACTTCCACTTGATTTTCAACAGACTTTCTGAAAGGGATTTGGCAACAAAGCAATAACTCAGATCAATATTTAGCCTGACCTGACCAACTACATCAATGGTACTCCATGGTGATCGTACAAGAAAATTGAGAATTTTCAGGCCTTTTGAACCACTTCCTCCAATAAACCACTTCAAGAAAGGCAATAAAACTCCAGCCATGTCAAGAATAGACGTAAAAGTGTTTTCCAATATCAGAGCTGAAACCTGTGGATTGTAATCAAGGCAAGTAAAAGAAAGTAGCACAGGCATGTTTTAAAAACTAAAAGGAGCATATTGTGAATTTGGATCTCTTGGTTGTCCCAAACATTACTCAAAGTGCAACTCGCTGACATTGCAACTTAACAGGATTACTACCTTGTCAGGATTGTTCTTAGTAAGCATAGCTCCAACCGCACCCCCAAGCGACCTTCCAAATACAAGTATTTTAGATGTGTCTATATCAGTCCTTTGAGAAAGATGATCGAGTGCGGCCTATTTAAATTAACAGAATCCAAGTTCAGCAAAGAATTAATTGAACAATCAAATTTGGAATTTGTAAAGAAAAATATATATCTAAGAGGAAGGCATGCCTGGGCATCCCTAATAATTCCATCCTGCGAGGGATAACCATCACTTGCGCCATAACTGCTTAAGTAATTTGTTCTCAAAGTCACTTAGTTGGAGTCAGAGGTAATACATTTCAATAAGTTCACAGCGCCAAAAACTTAACAAAAAGTGAGATAACATACCCTCGATATGAAAGCATAAAGACGTTGCACTGCAACCTTTGTAACATTATACGAACCATTTCAAGGCGGTGAGCAATATCTGATGTAAGCAGTAAAGGGCAAAAAACTAAACCAGCGAAAATGAACAATCAACACATGAACTAGCCATAAACTCATACTCGAGGCGAAGAAGTAACTAGTGCTAATTGGAACAATCAAGAAAATGAAACTACAGATCCAACAAATGCAAGACTCCCAAATAACTGTGACGGGAACTACTGAGGATACTTCCAGCATTTTCTTGGAAAAAAAGAATTGTTGGACCTGGAAACAAATAGCATCATGAAGCAATGAAATAGTTTTTTTATTTGAGTCAAGACCATTGAATAAATCTAATCATAATCACCTCAATTTAGATATCAAAGACAGGAATCAATTCTATAGTCTAGCAATTTGATAAAACTATTTTTTAACAACAGACACTCAAAGGCAGCAATAAATAGTATTAAATTGAATTGCCTTCTATTCTTACGCCAAAATGAACATTATACTCAACTAGAAAAATACTCTTTAGTAAAGCCGAACATCCATATTAGTAAACACTCCAAGGTATTTCTTAATCACAGACTAGGAAATTAAGACGGAGGATCAATACACTGAAAGTTAAATCCATATTTGATAGGGCAATATAAAATGAAAGATGGACTTAGTTCAATTTTCGACGGACCAAAATTACTTTCCAATTTCAGCAAGAAAGCAGACCATAGTTCGATCCCAGAAACCACAAAATCTCATTCTCGTCCACTCCGATTCAAGCGAGTAAACAAGCAATATCTACAACGAAAAGATGAATCAACAGTAACAGAGAACAAACTATAAAATAAAAACCTTAAGTTCCCTGAACTAGGTAGAAATCCAATTAAAAGTATAGAGATCAACACCGAAGCAACGGCAGTAAAAGTAAAACAGAAGAAAATCGAACCTCGACAATCGGGAAAGAGTTTGATGAACCAAGCGTGGAGGCGAATTCCATCGGAAGATCGGAGCCAGACGTCCTCATAAGTCAGTCTGAGGCGCGCGGGAGTAATCTGGTAGGACTTGGAGAGACCAGGAAGAATGGGGACGTAGACGAGCTTCTCTTGGAAGGCGACCAGCAAGGCCATCCCGGCAGCCACCAGACCTCCGACACCGTACAATAAGGCGTTCACATAGGAAACCATAGCCGATCTCTCTCAGCAGCAGAATGTGTATCTGTTAAGCTCTTCCCGGTGAGAAATGGGAAGAAGGTGGAGCCGGAATTTGGAAATTTAAGGTAAGAGGTAATGATCTCCCATAGGAGCTGGCCGTCTCAACAAACATCCACCAGTTCACCTCAACCGTATTCTCAATAATTATAATAATATTATTATACGTATCCGTAACTCTCCGGTTCGATTCTCATGGTTCGGTTCAGTATCAGATGATGCAAAATAGAACCGGAACCAAAATAGATATAAGGTTGAGAGCTAATGATTTACTTCCACAAATTGAACTTGGCTCATAATATTTAATCACAAATAGATTCTTTAATATTTTGAAGCACATAGAAGAATGAAAATTTCATTTGTTAGAGTTCGGTGTAATTCTAATTTTATTAGATCGAACCCGTGAGCCCGTGTTGTAGATTTCATTTAAAGTTTTGTTTTCTCTATAAATTCATGTAAGGTAGAGTCGCAGAACTCGCGGTTATATTTTGATATTCAAAGCCAATTTATTCCTCTGTCGGTGTTTTTTCTCGAAAAGGTTTTTTTACGTAAATCTTGTGTCCCACATCGTATTTTCTTTTTTTGGTTATCGTTCGATGTCTAACATCATTACAAGTGCTTGTTGTCAAACATTTCAATTTGCATACTTCTTCTAAACTCTAAATATATAAAGGAAATTCAACTATTACATGACTACTACTAGATATACCCTCTAATTCTACATTTTAATTTTACCTCATAACGTGAAACTCAAATGTCACTTATTAATTGGTGTAGTAATTAAGAAAAATTAAGTTAAAATGAAATATTATTTGTATCTATTAATAAATAATATGTCAAAATATAAGATTAAAATATAGAATTAAAAAGTAAATCCATCATTATTATTCTATGTAAATTCATGTTCTAGGCGAACCTTCATTTAGATCCACCACACCCCCGCGAAACTAGAATTATCTTTGGGATGGGGAAAGTTAAAAGATTTTAGCCCTGAAAAGAGGAAAAACAAGTTAAAAATAGAAACCTGAAAACAGCAATATCCTTGGCTTCAGCTTTTGGAACACCTAGAAATGGCCCACCTCTTTAGCACACCAATTCAGCCCACACCACCCATTGGAGCAAGGGCCTCAACCCACTTCATAAAATGCAGAAAATAAAGAGCACCCATCGAATGAGTGATGACAACAACCTTTTTGCCATGGTTAGTAGCCACCATAAGTTCTATAGTACTTTTTATCCAGCTCAAAGTTTGGTCCCAGGCCTGATTAATTCAGTTGAGCAATCTTGTGAGCTTATTTGGAGGTTTTAATTGGATCAGCTAAAGATCTAGTTTGCTGAAGAATTGACAGACAAGGGGTAGTTCTAATAGACAAAATTTGTAACTAGTAATCATACCTCAGTGTTTTGAAACGCCAATCTCCAATCATATGCAGCCATGTACATGGTTTTCCCTTCATATCCAATGCGAGCCAAATTTGCCATCAAAACTGCCCAAACGAGTAATCTGGTGCAAAGTAATCAGCTGCCACAAGACCAGATACTGGCCTGACTCTCACACCAGGAGGATCCAGTCCAGTTTCGTTGTCTGGTGACATGTGGTCAACCCAACAACGAGGCCTATATAAACAAAACAAGAGTGCATTGGACCACCATGGAAGTTAAACTTCATTACAACTGTGGAGCAATTCCAGGAAAAGGGTGTGGAAAAAAGTAAAGAATTTCGAAAAACCAGTGTTGGGTTGTCAAGTTAGGAAGTGTAGATCAATAAATGATATCATTATATGTGGAAGAAAAAAACTATAAAATAATTTAATCTATAATTTATTTTTGTTTAATCTATAAAATACCTTGAAGCCCTCCTTTATGAACTTCACCCCAGGAGGATCTGGCAGCGGTCCTGTGAGAGCTTCTGTCACATATTGAGGGATCGAAGCAGGCCTTGTAGTTTACAGAAACAACAGGAACCACCAAGTACAACATATGCAGCCAATAAACCAACAACATCTATCTATACAAGACCACTTCTTAATCCTCCCCTCTTCTCTTTGCTTTCTCTTCTGCTTCTCTGTTACTGGTTTACCACAGAACAGAGACAAGAAGTTCAAGAGAAGAAGAAAGGGAAGGAGAAGATTCAAGAAGAATTTGAGAAAAGTTTCAGAGAAGAAGTTGAGAAAAGTTTCTAATGAGTTCCTGTCTTCCATATACATCTTTATACCTTTTATTATTACAACAGTTATTATTTGTAAGTACTTTTAAACGTAATGAAAGCAATACCATTTCTATTTATAGTAATCATTCATTCAGCTGGGTACTCTCTTCTTTGTGCTATTTCTATTAGCTCTTACTGTTCCTCCCATAACATTGCCTTCCTCTTGAGAGAACACTTTGTCCTCAAAGTGAAAATTTGGAAACTGACTACATAAGTCATCTTTTACCTCCCATGAAGTTTCATCTAGCGGCAATCCAACACATTGAACAAGCAATTGTGTCTTCGAGTCAGGCCCCATTTTAATCTGTCGACTATTCAAAATGGCCAAAGGTTCTAACACTGGATGATTATCCACAAATTGTGTTAGCAAAGTCGAACAATGTATAGCTAAATCTTCTATAAACGGCTTCAGCAGAGACACATGAAACACCGAGTGGATTTTTGCATTGTCTGGTAATTGCAAACGATATGTAACAACGCCAATTCGTTCCATTATTTTAAATGGTTCATAAAATTGCTTACTCAATTTTGAATAAAACTGACCTTTCAACGACGTCTGCTTATACGAATGCAGCTTAATCTAAACCAAATCGCACACTTGAAATTGGCATCACTATGATGTTTATCAACAAAGTTCTTCATGCGATTTCGTGCTTGCTATAAACTTGTCTTGAGTTGGTTTAAAATCACTTGTGTTAGCCTTTTTGGTAGGCTAAGTGTTATTTTGATGATGACTAAATTGTGTGTTAATTTAGTTGATCAATAAGTTGTATTTTAGTAGCATGTTACTTGGATTAATTGATTGATAAATTGCATAACTTAATTGAATAAATCAAGTATGCAATGTTTGTGGCACATGCTTAGGTTAGGAAATAAACAACTTTATATGTTTTGGAAATCATCAATAAGAGAGATTGTTTAGACTATGTGATCTAGATGATGTGAAATTTAATAAAGTGCAAAAGTTGTTTATACATTGAATTCTTATATATCATATTTATCGATTAAATTGAGAATACCCTTGCTTAAGGGTATTGGGAATGTTTAATGTGTTTCTCTAAGTCTATGCAGGAGAATGGAATGTTCGTATGACTTAGAGGAAACATTTTGTGAAAGTATGAAGTAGGCTATGCAGCTGCGGATGCTGCGGATGAGGTGGACGCGTGGCTTTAGT
>CM039475.1:5659536-5688630 GCA_022433065.1 Begonia loranthoides
GTGATATTAATTATTTCTAAACCCTAAGTGATTTATCAATGGATATGCGATCAAATATAAACAGCTATAAGAAAAAAGTGATAGAGAAAATGCAAACCAAGTTTGTTCACGCTATTCGGCAACTCGGCCTACATCTGCTCTCCAAGTTTCCTACTTGGAGATCCTAAATCAACTAATCTCACCAGTTTGTGATGATTGACTTCACGAGTGTCAATCAAACCTATACATACTGTTCTTAGGGCGTCGCCCTCTGGATTGATCTTCATGGGCGTCAATCTAGTTTTGACTGTTGCAAGGCGTCACCCTTGGTTTGAGTACAAGAATTGTGGAAATAGAAAATACAACTTAAAACCTAAGCTCTCCAAAAGTAAATCACAAGTTTGGGAATGGAACAGTAAGTCTATGCACTCATTTGAATGTAGAGAAATTGTGTATTAATTTTGGCAAAGCTTCGCTACAATTCTATTTTCGTTAATCTTCAATTTGGAGTGCTTTCTATTTATAAAATCTGCTAAACCGGTCGACCACCTCTATTTGGTTGATCACCTTTGAACCATTGGAATGTTACCATTCTGTGGCACAGTTGGATTGGTCAACCATTTTGTCCCCAGTCAACCGCTTCATCACATGGCAGAATTTGGCTCAAATTTGTCCATTTTTCCAGTTGACCACTTTTTCAGCAGTTTCAGAATGTTGAGCAATTTGTCTTTATGGTTGGTCGACCACCTATAAACTGGTCGATTACCTCCACTATTTTGACTATTTCTTCAGCCAACTAGTCAACCACTTTCTTCACTTTAGTCGACCTGTACTCTGTGTTTTGCCCTTTTCGAATCTTCTAAGTCATAATAATCATATTATAAGCTATATAGATTTAGGTAAACACATTAGTAAGCAATAATACCCGTATTAAGGATATTTCCAATAACGAATAAATGTATTTACTTAATTCAAACGAATGTGTAATAAACAACTTAATTATATAAATAAAACTGTCATCATCAAAACAAATAATCTAATGTCTATTAGGCTAACAATAAGCACCATGTCATGAGGGTAAAATTAAAGTGCAATTGTTTGAAAAATGCAAAAATAGTTTGATACTCGAAATGACAATGGTCAGTTGCTATTTAAATTAAATTTCAAAACCCAAATTTCTTAATCTCACATGACTTATACTTTGATACCAATTGTTGAAATTGAACAATAATATTGATAAAGAAAAATAAAAAAATTGAACACTAAGGTTTAGCATTGGAAAAGCCTAATAGATAGAAATTGTGGGCAAAATAAAAAAAAAATCCACTAGCAAAAAATTAAGATACAATAAATTTTACGATTTAAATAAAAATATATAAAGTGACTAGTAAACTCTAATATTAAACATTAGACTGCTACAACCCGAATGGAAATCGAGTTATTAAACTCTAATGAAGGGCAATATAAATCATTATCTATGGTCATGCATACTTTAATGCATCACTTTGCTTATTCAAATAATAAATAACTTTTATATGCAAGAAATTAAAATTTTAAGTTTGAATATGTTATCCTTTATCTTTAACCCAATGACATGTGATATTCCTTTGAAGAAGTTTGCTTAGCGTAATGATCAGTTTTGTGAATCTTCCTCTTCTAAAGATCTCTCAAAATCGATATCTTGTTCTCATGATAGATGATGGATGTGTAACACCCTGTGACGTAAAATCCTTTTTCATGTCATTTTTTAACATCATAAATCAATTCATAAAAATCATATCTTTAAATGATATAACAGAAAACTTAAAAGCAATCTCATTTAAAATCTGAACGTAGTAAAACTCATCGTAAAATAAATATAAATATTTAAACTTAATCCAATGAATCAAAAATATAATAAAAAGTCATTCTTTTTCTTTTTGTTTTCTTCAAATCTTCACCTATGGGTCAATCTCGCTTTAGCTTCGCCCATGAGAGTATTTCATCAACTGCCATTTTTATTCATTCCTATCATCAGATTCTTTAATAAATTCATCATCACCTACATCACAAAGCTCAAACTATAAGCGTAATGCTCAGTAAGAGATGCATAAATATAACGTGAATGTAAAAAGCAATTTTTGAAAAAATATGTTTTTTTGTTGTTTCTTTCTTTTCTTTTCTTTCATTCTTTCATTTATTACTATGAAAAATCTATCTAGGGGAAGAGTAAGCATGACTATGAGCCACACACCACTTACATATTACAACCTTTGTCGAGATAGTCCAACCTCAGGAACGTCCATCAGTACACATCAATACACAACAACCTCGCGACCATTGTCGAGGTTCCTGTGCAAGACAACCTCACAACCTTTGTCGAGATTCTTAAATTCCTCACTAATAGGCTTTTGGCCCATAGGTTTAACATTAGTGAGAGTCTGTCCTCAAGGCATGTCCGCACTAAACTTCTTTACATTTCTTTTCATTTTATTATTTCTTAATGAAAACTCATGCCTGAAAAACTATTATCATTCTTTTACTGAAAAACATGATGCATGTAACGTACATAATAAATTGTATGCAGAACAAAACTCGTAGAAACAATCTATGGATGAAAACAATCAAAACATTTCCAAAGTCATTATCTTTTTAACCTAACCTTACATGTCTCTAATAAAGAAATCATCATAACAGTCAATGAAACACATCATCGATCAACATCTCAAGAAAAGCAGTAACTAAAAATCAACAATAAACATATCCTCGAACCACAACCCTTAGGCAGCACAACATATGTAATATCTTGAATTTTCGTAGAGCTAAACGCATGGCTTAAGTGATGATTTTGGGGTATTAGGAGCTGAAACAGATAATTAAGATACTAGTCAAGTGAAACATGTTTGGATAAAGTGAACCATAATACCTTCATATTATTTAGCTTAGGGGAAGGATTAAGGTTAATAGAGAATTGTTCAATTATAGTTGAAGTTGGATAGGAAGAAAATAGAATTGGATTAGTGGTTTATAGTCAGTAAAATTTGAAGTGGTGGATGAAAGCTTTTGTTTAAGGTATTGGTAAGAGTTGAATATATTAAGGTTATTAATATTTATGGGTATATTGGATTTAGTGTTGGTTTTGGAAGTAAGGCTTGTTTATAAGATACAAGAATGAACTGAAGATTTAGTAGACGATAAGGAAGTAATATTAAAAGAACTTAGTAAGGATGTTATTGAAGTTTAGGGATAGTTAGGATATATATATATATATATATATATATATATATATATATAGAGAGAGAGAGAGAGAGAAATAATGTGGCAAATGATAGATTGAAGTGGAAGTTGATCATGGTCAACATGTAATCACTAAGTTGTAAAATATGAAAGTGGTGGTCGATCACCCACTGAAAGAATCAAGCGACCAACATTTGTATGAAACAATATTCTGGAAATATTACCGGTTGATCGTCCAAAGGATTTGACCAGCGGGATCGACCAGTAAATTGAAAGAGTTAGTGGCTGAACGAATGAAGTTGGCAGTCGATCGACCGATGATCCAGAAAGTCGCTGGAAATGGAAACGCAGTCGCCTGGAAGCTTCTGGATTGGCCATTGGATGCATCTGGATAATGAAGGGGCTGCATCCTTTGGCCTTCCATCTTCATTGGACGATGAAGAGGTGTTGGAAGTGGCCTATAAATAGAAAAAGGATAGATGAAGCTGGAAGTTTTGGAAAAAGTGGTAGAGAACTGGCGAGGGAGTAAGAGGTTTTAGAAATTGTGAGGAAAATCTGTCGTGAGTTTTTGTGAGAAAGAGATAAGGTCTGAAGGAAGAATAGGGTGAGAGAGAAATTACAGAGATGAAAACTATGAGAAACTAAGGGTGAAAGCAGTGAAGTTCTGGAATTTTGGAGAGAGGAATAATTAGTTCTCGGATGCTTCTAGTAAGCTAAACTTCCTTCTGTTATTATGATTCTGTCATTTGTGTTTGATATTGGTTGATGATAGAGTTGGTTCTATCAATAGTGAATGCCTTATTGGTTTGAATCAGCTACCTTGATTGATGAGAATAATCTGGATGTTGATGAATATTGTGATGGTTTGGAATTATGATATGGAATGGTTTATGTCTATTAAGTTGGATTTTGATTCTGATGTCAGCATGTTATTGGTAGATTTATTCTCGGCAAAATAATTGGATTATTGGTTGAGGTTTAAATTCTGTTGATTATTGTTATCAAATGAAAATATGTTGGTTTAGTATTCTGGTTTTATTATGATCATGAAGTTGGAAATCGAAGTAAAAAACTATTGCATATTGTTGTAGTGTTAGGATCTATAAGCGTAAAAGGTTGAGGAAGTATTATTTAGATATTGTTTGAGTATATTGCTTTATATGATATGTAGTGGAAGGACTATTGTTCTGTAAATTGTTAAGTTTGGATTGAGTAGATCTGTTAAGCAATGAATTGCTTGTAATTAGGGTTGATTATTGGTGAATCATTATTAATAGTTTTATGTTGTTGATAAATAGGTTTTGAGAAGAAACTTTAAGTGGTAACTCATTAAAGCTAAGGACTCCAGGTAAGTGGTACTGCATGTGTTTTGTCCGAAAGGACCTACATCACGGGAATTAGGGTTTGTTTGTTTGATTGCTTGTTATAAATTGTATGTTTATTAGATTTAAGTTCAGTTCCTTAGTTAGGAATGAATCACGTTTTGAGGATAGGGTAGATGAACACATTGCATGTTAGATAGAATTGTATGCTCACAATAACGTTAAGACTTGGAATCCTTATACAAAAGTGAATAAACATAAATAGATGATTAGAGATGTGGGTTCTTGAGTTGGTCGCTTAAGTGTGTGTCACAGGATGGCCGCTTGGGCAGTGTATTAGGTGTGTGCCACGGGATGGCAGCTTTGTGTATAAACCGCTCTACCTTGTCAAGTTGACATCTCTAACATTTATACGGGTAACAGAAACTAAATTAAAATGGAACAGTAATAGAATTGAATGGAATAAATGTAAATAGCTATTTGCGTAGTTCGGTTGGTTACGCCCAGCACAGAAACAGAAAAAATCACAATAAAAGGCAACAACAACTAATACATAAACGAAAACATAGTGGAAAACAGAAAACTTAGTACATACTTTAAAAGTTCATGTGTGTTTCATGTTTTACATTTATATCACTTACTGAGTGTTAGACTCATAATTAGGTCTTGTGATGTAGGTAAGGAGCCAATTATTGGATAAAGCTCGTTGAGGATGCAGCTGATGGGGTGTTGCTGGTTTGAGCGTTTGTGCTATTGATGATGTTGACCTTGGTGGGTTATGGCTCAGGAAATAAATTTTTAATATGCTACGTATTTCAACTGTTTTAAATGATGTGCTATTAAGACAGATGTTTTTAATAGTGTTCAAGTATTCATGTTGGTTTAATGTTTTCAAACTGCTAAAATTGTATGGTTTTATGGTTAAGACTTCTGCTGTTTATTACTCTGGTTTTCCTTCACACAAATGTTTTAAAAGAAAGAAAACTTTTATACAGTAAAAGTTTCGGGTTGTTACAACATATCATCAAAATACTATCTTACCCTAGTACTTTGTGATGCAGGCCGTAAACATCTCATATCTAAAGTATTTAATGAAGTCTAACTATCCAACTCATCTCCAACACGATCACTTTCCATAAAATAAAGAGAATCAAGTTAATCATAAAGAAAAGATGAAACTTTATAAACTATACATTTTCAATGACTTAGAAACAGTTTCATCGCTCAACACCATCATCCACATGGAACCTTAACTGCATAAAACATACCTTCAGAGAGCTTGAGAGAGAATCTACAAAGAGCTTGAGAGAAAAATCTTTTCGACCTCGCGGCTTTAGAGTGATTAGGGTCTTGACCTGACCCTTCATATTTATAGACTGTCCAATTAAGAATCCCGCGAAAGAAAATCTTGTAGGAATCCTATCTTAAATTTATCTTTTCCTAATCTATTCATCAATCAAATTGTAGCTTGTAGATTCTATGAAAAAAAAACTCGTTTAAATCTGTCCGCAGCAGCAATGGACATGTAATCTATCGTTGTGGACATCTGCTTTGTCTATTCGTCCAATAATAATCTGCCATGCTAGCCTTTATACTTACATTCGCAATTGTCAACTTTACCGTAGTCACCAATTCTTCCACAAAAGCCAACGCGTCTGCGGATACTTCATTCCATGTACCTTTTCTCGCTTCAAACGATGATGTTTCACTCTGTCATTTACGCTTTTGCACATCCATTGTTCACAGTAGATTCCCTACATGAAACGACAATGTTCATACTCCACCTTATTCGCCGCAGATATGTTTCCATCCGCAGACACTCAATTTATCCCAATATAACATCGTCCTCTTAGGCAACAAACATCTCTTCATCCGTTGATGCAATCCCTTCTGCAACAACACTGTTCACCACAAATGTTCATTAACTCCAAATGATGACATTTCCTTCCCTGCTGCGGATGCTCGCTTCCGAGAACACGCTTATTTAACATAAAATGACGATGTTTACTTTTATTTTTTAATTAACCCTTTCCGCACGACATATTTTGTAACATCTCGTATTTTCAAAATACGTAAAATTCAAAACTGTTCTTTTCATAAAAACATCAGAGTCTTTTTTTCCTTTATAAAACCCAATCGCTAACACTAGATCACTAAAACCCGATCACTTTACTTTGATCGCTAACAACCGATCGCTAAAACTTGATCGCTTTACTTTCACTTTTCTCAGTTTTCTTTCACCTTTATCAATTTACGTTAAAAACCCACAACATTCTTTGAATAAAATGCAGCGAAATAAAAACAGCATTAAGAATAAAAAATAATTTACAAAACTCTTTTTCAATACTTTTCCTTTCACTTTCTAGCCCAGCCAGCCACAAGATCCACCCGTGCAAATCCTTCATCAACTGTCCTTCACCTGTTCATTTGTTGCTCATTCGTACCTACATCACAAGACCTAAACTAATGAGCCTAACGCTCAGTAAGTGATAAAGTGAAGTACAGATAATATGCATGATCATGCAATGTAATTTAAGTCAAGAGTGTATACATGACAAACACCGTGGGACCATGAGTAACCCGGTCAATCCACAAAGGAGCAATATATATATCAATGGGTTACCTAGGCCGTAAACACTCCTTTGTTACGAGAATGTTGGGGATTTCTGAACAGGAAGCAATGGACCCTGGTATCCCATGTCGCTAACCTATTTTTTTTCTAATCCGTCCAACACGGATCTATATGACAATGGGACGTCATTAACTTCCCGAACCCCCACACGCCTATTTACATAGATTATTATATCATACGATATATATGTGGATTCATACAATCTTATATGCAATAAATGTCTAATAAACATATCATTAAAAGAACCTAAATCTAGTAAACACACGACATGCAATCCTATTTCTTGCGATGTAGGGTCTGAAGACCAAGGCAAAGTATCACTTACCTAGCGTCCATAACGCCTTTCTGTTTCTTTTCTCTTCTTCGTACCTTCAAAACCATAACACTTATGCATTAATAACAATCTTCTAAACCTTAACACTTATAACGGAATAACAATAATCCACAATGTTGCTCATTCCATCAATTTGACTTTACGTTACAAAACTGAATAGTTGTTTGTCATAAAACCATATTTCTCACAACAGAGTAGAGAACCAGTTAAGTCATTTTATTCAAATGATAATCCAAACCAAAGACTAGAATTCTTGTCAACGAACTCAACCAATTACATCCCACAACAATATTTCTTGCAAACAATCCATCCTTGATTTAATTCTCGAACATAATTCTTTAAACCAACCTAAACTCGTTCCCATGAAATTCATAAGCATCAACATATAAATCAGAAACAGACGACATATCCAAAATAAGAGTCATTCATCAACAGAGTACACAGAGAGTTATATTCAAGAGTGCATTACCCATTGAGTACATGTATCATCCTCAACCACAACCATCACTATAAAATGAACTAGAGCAGTAAATA
Source organism: Begonia loranthoides (assembly GCA_022433065.1). Classification (NCBI taxonomy): domain Eukaryota; kingdom Viridiplantae; phylum Streptophyta; class Magnoliopsida; order Cucurbitales; family Begoniaceae; genus Begonia; species Begonia loranthoides. Next base: position 5,667,554 of record CM039475.1, read on the forward strand.
AACATAGGACTTATCCAACTTTTCAGAACCAGACTTTATCAACAGAATGCTAAATCTCAACCAACAACCAATCATAAGCCTCCATCATAACCAAATTGCATATGAGTAGCCCATTTCATAGAATAAGGCTCCACACCAAATTACAGAAAATCCAAGTCACTGCACAATAATTGAAAACCACAATCCAGACATAGGATGATTTTAACCAATTGAAAATTCATTAACCTGACCAAGAAGCAGGACCCAACACAGACAAGAATTCACAATAGTTTTCAAGTCAACAAACCCATTCAACAGATTTTCCAAGTCTTAACAATACCAATAAAACTGCATAACTTATAAAACTCAAATGAAGAGTGAAGGAAATCACTCACGAGCCATCACTCGAGAGAAGCTGCCGACCCACCACTCCAGAAGCTTTGCTCACCATAATTCCTCCTCTGTTCTTCCTCAAACACAAAGAAGCCGAGTTCAAAGAAAGACTCTCCTGCTTGCTGTCATTTAAAATCAAGAGACGTACACCGATGGAGAAGCAAAGGATGGAGGTCCAATGAGCTGACACCAAACAAAGCTTCTCCTACACCGTCTGGACGTGTCGCCAGCTGAAAGAGTCGAAAATAATTCAGATACGTACGAGAGAAGCATCAGATTTAAATGGGTTTTTTCGGCCAATTTTGCCCTTCCGGATGCGATGCGTCGTCCGCACGTATCGTCCGCATCGTCCGAAACCAGTTTCGGACGAGAAAACACGTCCCCAGTCATTCGTCCATACCATTCGAAATGCATATTCAGACGCAATTCAGTGTCCGCATAAGTCATCTGCAGTCGTCCAAATGTGTCCAGACTTCAGACAGATTCATTCGGAAGCCATTTTTCTCCTGTCTGCTTCGTCCACTACCGTCCGAAAGTTCCCAAAATTAGAACAGATTCATTCAAACGCTATTTTTCTCTCATCCGCCGTCGTCCGCAAGTGTTCGAATTGTCCCAAAATTGGACAGATCCAAAGCGGACGGTTTTGTTGTCGTCCGCGGCGTCTGCACTGTGATAGTTTAGAGTTGAGGACACCAAATACTGTCCCAAATTGTCCCAAAATCCATTTTCCTCAATTAAACATTATAACGTATTGATTACATCATACATCATTAGTAATATCCCGATAATTTATTTGACTAATTCGAATATCTCCAATTATTTTCCAATTATCAATTTTTAATTCCGATATAGAAATTCGGGATATTACATATTTCCTTTCCTTGAAAGGATCTTTCTTAAATCCAACTATTCACGTTTCATCCTCTAATTCAATCCAACAGTCCTTCTTTCTCATGCATCCTTATTTAAAATGAGCACATGTCTTGCACGAAATACTGAACTCTTCTCCTTCTACATCTTTCTCCATCTTTGACCTTATCCAACGGTTGTCTTTTTATACATTTCTCCAATAAACATCCTTTCATCAAAACAACATCATCTCATTCATGGATACACACACATTCATGGATTCCAACATTTCTGCAATGTCTGCCTACGCTCTCGTGGATTCTAACAATTGCGTAATGTCCACCAATAGTTGTCTGCCACGTATACTGCTCATAAAGTGGACAGTCCCTTCCGCAGACACGAATACTCCCTCGGATCCTAACACTTCTATGGATTCCAAATTCTTGGAGCAAACACCGATCTCTGTCCGCCCGTTTCCAATCTGATGGCTAATATTTCATCTGATCTTCTACACATTTCTTTTCCAACTTCATCCCACACTCAACGTATAATATTTTCTATAAAATACAATCCTTCCACGACAGCTTTTTTAATTCCTTAATAAATTTTATATTTTTATAAAATAAAATTCATTATTCTAACTTTTATAATTCCATAACTTATTTAATAATTTTAATATTTTTAATCATTCATTAAAATTTTTCAATTATGACAATAATTAATCTATTTAAATTCTATAATGTCACATTACACAAAATTAAACAAGCAAATTTCTCAGGCGTTATAAGATATCTACACAAGTGCCAAGAAGATGTCGATAAAAAGAGAACCATAATCTTTAATTATTAATTTTGTGCAGTTACGATTTTGCTTGTTACAATATAGGTAAATGACACACATATCTCTACATATATAGATTCATTCCGTCTAACTTGTATTATCTTTTGTACTTTAAACTCAATTATATATTCTTGATTAAATCACTTTTAACATATTTTATATAATGGCAATTGTAATATGTGATACATAAGATATATAGATCCATCGATATAACAAATTGTATGTAACATTACGGGGACTATTTTTTGTGGCAATTTTCATTAACATTTAGAATTTCTTTGATGACCAAGATTGATGCACTCAATTTTAACTACATCTACTTTTGCTAAGTAATAAAAAATAAAACAAAGGTTGAGTAATAATATATTAGTAAAATGATTGTCACTTTACATTCACTCAAATAAGCATGACTAAAATCTTTAACTGTTTTAGAACGTATGATCCAAAATTTCAATCATTCACAAACATTATAATAATATTTAATCCAGCACGTGTAGGAATGGTGATGTTATTTTTATTACCCACTTTTTTGTCTTTGTGATTTTGGGTAGGAGGTTCTTCAACGTGTTAACTTGTCCATTTCTCTGGCCTCCTCCAAAATGCTAACTTGAGAGAGTCATTGACGTGCAGAAGGACCACCTCAGAACCCTTTAGATTTGACCTTTACGTACTGATTATTGCTTTAAGAGGCTTTGGAGCCTGCATGGAAATAGAAATGGTGGCACCAAATTCAGTACTTTGTGCGACAGAGACAACCAATTTTCATTGGTTGTTGCTGGCAAAAAAGTCCTCAGAAAAGACAAAATCTTTGTAGGCCCCAGCCCACTTAAGAAATTAGCAACTTTAAAACTATTAATATATCTACAATTGCGAATAACGGGATCTACAATTGTGGAATGAGCATGTAGGTTGGTTTGAGGGACGGACAAATTATGGCCAGTTTCGTCACCTGCTCTAATCTACATATCTAACTGCAGACCATTAAATGTTAATATATTCGTATGATAAGCCTTAGGGCAGCCTATCATTCAAACATGCACACCAGCTGAATTTCAAAAGATTCAATGAATAATCCACTTGTTCTTGCTTCTCACCAACCCTTCTACCTCTTTTGGTCCACAAATGGTATGCTGCAGCCTACCGGCAACCGACGGCTGCTGTCTTGGTCCGGTGCAGGGTCTATCCCTTCCATCTCCAACTCTAGCCAGAGATCTGTTTGGGTAAATATTAAGCTGTCTCTGTTTCTGGGCAGTGGTAAAATTGTAATTATCCTAAAAATATTTAGGTGCAAGGAATAATAGGAGGATAATGAATAATAGGAGGATAATGAAATTAACTTGCGCTGCCGTTCTGTGACTTAGCAGCTACGTCTTGCTTTGGCCCCGAGAAGACGGCCATCTCTTTTTCGTTTGGGCGATTGCAGTCTGATTTTTGTTTCTGCAACTGCTGCTTCTCCCTGAACGAATTCCCTTGGCTTCTTCTTCGTCTTCGTCATTCCTTGCGGACTGATTTTGTTCCTGCTTCTGCTGTTTCTTCCTCAACGATCTTTCTTGGCTTTGTTTCTTATGAGTTTTCCTCCTTTTTACGTTGAGTTAAGTATCACCTTTGAGTTGCCATTTGTTTCGCACTTTTGTGAAGGTTTTGAACTGCGTAATCTTCCATTCGTTTGTCGAGCAAGTATGAGAGATGAGATCACTGTAGAGTTCTGAAATTAGCGGGAGGTTGTAGTAACTGTTTGAATTCAAGCTCACATAGTACTTTTTTTGGTTCATGGCGGGATTTTCTCTTGAAGATTAGGATTTTCCTTGTAATTTCACCGGTGAAACCAGATTAGTGAGAGTATCTGAGCTACTGTTACAGACGCTCTGATGGAAGGAGAAAAGAGCGTAGCAGAGAAGATCGGAACAAATGAAGTCGTTTTGCAGATTTTAGCTGCTGAAGAAGCATTCGACGAAAATAAGAAAGCGAAAGAATCGAAAAGATCTGCACCTATCGATAATTGGGGAAATTCGTACTCTCTCACTCAAAATCCACGAAGTGAAACTTTACCAGAAACTGCGACGAAATTAACGGAGGCTCAAAATCTCCAGTCTACCATCCCAATGCCCTCCGTCGTAATCCCTCCTTCAGAAATTTTCGAAACGAGCCCGTCGCCGAATAGGCCTCCTATAATTCCGACCCAGTCCCCCATTCGTCGACGATCACTCACTCATTCGTCGTTTTCGAAGTCGAAATCTAGGTTAGCCGAGCCGCCATGTCCGGCCGATGTGAACTTAGCTGAAGTAAAAGCCCAGACGAAATTAGTTTCGGTTTTATCTCATCTGACTACACCTAAATCGGTTTCCCCAGCCGCAAAAGACACCACCGGTACTCCAATTTTGAAGTCGGGACAGATCACCCCCAAAGCGCCGGTGATTATAACCCCAGAGACCGACGAAGAAGAAGATGAGGAGGTGTACAAAACGGCGAATCTTAAAGTGAAGCAAATGTCAAAGAAGAAGATGAAAAAGACACTCATAATAGAGTGGATCATATTTGTTTGCATTATGGGAGTTCTAATTGCTAGCTTAACCATAGAAAAAGTAGAAAACAGAGAGATTTGGGGATTGGAATTATGGAAATGGTGCGTCTTGGTAATGGTGATTTTCTGTGGTCGATTGTTTTCTCAATGGTTTATCAACTGCCTTGTTTTCTTGCTGGAGAAAAACTTTCTGCTGAAGCGAAAGGTTCTGTATTTTGTGTTTGGAATGAGAAAGAGTGTTATCGTTTGCATTTGGCTTGGTTTGGTTCTTCTGGCATGGGTTCTTCTGTTCCAAGGGAAGAACTATAGCTCAGAGGAAACTAATGACATTCTGAACTATGTTACGAGGGTTCTGGCTTCTACTCTTGTTGCAGCTGCAATATGGGTTCTGAAAACTCTGTTTGTGAAGTTATTGTCTTCTTCCTTTCAATGCAATAGATTCTTTGATAGGATACAAGAATCAATATTTCATCAGTATGTGCTTAGAGCTCTTTCAGGCCCTCCGTTGATGGAGATTGCAGACAGGATAGGGAGCACTAAAAGCACTACCTTGAACTTCAGGCATTTGAAAACACAGAAGGATATAGTAAAAGAAGGAACAGAGGAGGTTATTGATGTGGAAAAGCTCAAAAAAATGAAGCAAGGGAAAGTCTCTGCTTGGACTATGAAAGGGCTGATTAATGTGATAGGAAGCTCAGGCTTATCTACCATTTCTAACACTCTTCAGGCGGATGTTGACGATGATGAAGAAGGTGACCCTAAAGATAAGGAGATCAACAATGAATGGGAAGCAAAGGCCGCTGCATATCAAATTTTCGAGAATGTAGCAAAGCCTGGAAGCAAGTGAGAAACTTTCCAAAATATCCTGCATGTTTTTTGGTTATAATCTTCAACGATTTTTCTGATTTCTGTTTGTCGTTCTGTTAAATGGTAGATATATTGTAGAGGATGATCTATTACGTTTTTTGAAGAAAGAGGAGGTGGAAATTGTTCTTCCACAATTTGAAGGGGCTGCTGACACTAGGAGGATCAAGCGAAAATCGCTGAAGAAATGGCTGGTTAGTTCTTTATTAGATTTATTCTTCCGTTTTTCCACCTTTATTCCACGATCTTAGCACTCGATCTTTTGCTGCTGTCAAATTTTCTCGCTTATTTAAGGATTATGATTTCACTTAATTTTCTTGAAGTTAGTATCATGTCCAGCTGATGATAGTAGTTCTTATCCATTATTCTAAGTTCTGGCAAATTTTGACATCAAGCTGTCTCATATTTTTCAGTCTCGGCACAACATCTACTGCATAAAGTTAACATAAATTGTGGCTGTCATAAAAAATTCTTGGCTGCAGGTCAATGTTTACCTTGAACGCAAAACACTGGCTCTCTCCTTAAACGATACCAAGACAGCGATAGAGGAGTTGAATAAGCTTCTTTCTGTAGTCATAGCTGTTGCGGTTATCATCGTGTGGTTACTCATCATGGGTTTCTTGACTACCAAAATACTTCTCTTCATTTCGTCTCAGCTTTTGCTAGTGGTTTTCGTGTTTGGTAATAGCGCAAAGACCGTGTTCGAGGCCATCATTTTTGTGTTTGTGATGCATCCATTTGATGTCGGCGATCGTTGTGTCGTGGATGGAGTGCAGGTATCCTTCTTCATCTTTCAAAATGATGACTTTAAACAACTTTTTCAAAACCTTACAGATGTTTTTGTTTTAATTACAGTTGATTGTTGAGGAGATGAACTTATTGACTACAATCTTCTTAAGATACGACAACGAGAAAATATCCTATCCGAATTCAGTTCTGGCTGCCAAACCAATCAGTAACTTTTACAGGAGCCCTGAGATGAGCGATTCTGTTGACTTCGACATTGATCTTTCTACATCGCTCGAAACTGTCGGAGATCTCAAAGCACGAATCAAATCGTATGTTGTCCCCTTTGTTCTATGATTCTTAACAATCATTAAGCAATTAAAAGCATTTGTTATGAGCTTATAAATGAACTTTACTCGATTATTAGGTACTTGGAGAGCAAGCCAGAACACTGGCGTCCAAATCATAGCGTGATTGTTAAGGAGATTGAGAATGTGAACAAGATGAAATTGGGTCTATATGTTACTCACACCATAAACTTTCAAAACTCCGGCGAAAAGAGCAGTCGTAGATCTGATTTAGTGTTGGAGCTTAAGAAAATTTTCGAAGAGCTTGGAATTAAATATCACCTCCTGCCTCAAGAAGTGTATCTCAGCAATGTCACAGCCAGGGATTCGGCTCTTCCTCCCGGATGGAGATGATGCCTCTTCCCTGTAAGTCTCATCTTATCTCTGGCCTACTTTATACAAATATTCTTCCAAAAACTTGATGATGATCTGAGAATTACAACAAAGTGCTGCAGGATTCTTATTGTCTTCAACAATTGATTCTTATTGTCTCGTTGAAGATGCATACACATTTATATGGGTGGTTAAGTGAAGAGTAGTAGGATGTGTTGTTCAGTCAATGTAAAATTTTTGCCTATCTGCATTGGTGTTGTGCAATGTGCACAATTGTATTTGTTTATTTAAAGGATAAAATGTATATTTTAATAAAACTTTCGATTATAAGTAAATTAGATTTTGCTGTAAAAATTTAACACGTGATGGGCGTACTTCTATGTGAGTCGATAAACGAAAATCATAGTCGAATTTGTATACATTTTCTTAGAAAACACATCGATTTTTGGTGAAGACAAGTTTTCATCAAAAGTCATAATCTTTAGATAAAGTCATGGTAGCTCTTATGCAATCTCTCAAGTGGAATGATATAATGTGTTACAACGTGATATTTTTGACATAAAGGGTAAGGTATGTTAGTCAAGGCTCAATCATAAGATGTCCTGTCACTCAAAAGAAAGGACATGATTGAGAAATTCAAAAGAGAATAAAGCTCGAGTCCAACAACATCCATGGACTAAATCTATGCACATGCACCCATTTGGGTTAAAATCATTCCTTTTGCAAATGCTTTTTTTCATAATAAAAGTATTCGTAAATTCGGAGTCGAACATCCAAGCCTACTCTCAACGCGAGCCAGTGTTTTGTAAGAAAAAAACCGTCAATTGGTAGTTTTTTCTAAAAGAGTCATTCGAATTATGTTTGGACGGGTAAGAAAACATAAAGTATACATGCACAGAAGGTAAATTCCAACTACGAAAAAAAAAAATGAAAAGTTAACACGAAAACAACCACCGACATGGGTTGATGTCATCAACCTCAAGAAGTCGACTTACCCGCTAAATGTAGGCCCTGCTCAGGCCTAATTGGCTTAAAGGGAGATCAAGGCTGTGCCCCGACCTGACCGACCCTCAAATGGGTGATCCGCTGGCCTTGGACCGCCATCACGTAGGTTGGCTCAGTTTACTTAGAAATGAGGTCCCAATCGGGTTTGAGTTGATAAAAAACAGAAATTCTGACCCAACCTGTGGTCATGGACCGGCTCATGACCCTGAGATTAATGACAACTCAAAAGAAATATGTTAAGTTATAGCAATACTTTATAATACTTGGTTACTTTGAAACCAACTTTATCAAACTTGCATGATCCAAGCAGTAACACCCCTCCTGCTGAATGTGGGTCACCTCTCTGACTATCTTTTCCACATTTCAATGGAGGCTGCCCGGCAATTTCTCTAATTTATTCACTAATCTTTATCATTTTAAAGTGATTGCTAACATGGGTGTGAGTAATTATTCTTGAAAAAACAAACTTTTAATACAGTGCAGTGCCTATAACTACAGTGATGGACAGCTGATGCTATGCATTATTATTATTGTAGCATAGTCTAGAAAAAGCAAAGTAGAGATGGGTTTTGTTTTGAAGCAATTTGCTGGAAATACAAGGAACCAATGACAGAACAGATTGTGGGGAGGGAAAAAAAGTAGATTCCCACTTCACATGTAGTGTTACAATAATGTCTGGTTTTGTCTTGGCTTGGACCAAACTTATGTCATCTTCTTCCACCCTTTCTATCTCTACTTAAATTTGCCAAACCAAACAACACATGCTTTTTCTTGGAAATGGAAGGGAACTCCTTGCAAGAAAGAAAAACCCGTGTTCTTAAATTCTTACACTTTCTCAAGAGCTACAACTGTAATGTTTTTCAGGTTGTTCTTCCATGATTAATTTTTTGAAAACTCTCTTTAGAGATGTTATTTTACTTACTTTTTCGGGTATATTCGTGGGTTTCGTCTCATTTTTTCTAGTCCACTCTATTCTTAATACAATTTCAGAATGGCTCGGAATGAATTATGAAAAGTCTAGTGGTTGAATTATCTCTTGTAATTTTTTCTTTAATCATAGCCAATTTTGCAAAAGAAACTAAAATTAGTGCTGTCTTTTCTTGCATAAGCTATAATTTTCCATTGATTTGTCAATAGATATAAAGAGTACAGGAAGAACATTAAAATAGAAAAGGAGGAAAAGAGTATTGGGCAGCAAAGGGTGGGATGGGGGGCTCTTCCTTAAGATGAGGATATTAGGTTGGGGATGAGGGTCCACCAATCAACTTGGAGGAGGCAGTCATAAAGGACATTTGTTGCATAAAGAGAATAATTAGGAGAGGGGATTAAGATTAAGCTGAGGATTAAACAGAAGATTAAGCAGAGGAAGAAGAGATGAGCATGTACAAATTCAGTTCCAACCAAAAAAGACAAACTTTTGGCTTTTATCACACTTGTCCTGTTGTTGGGGTCACTATTTGCTGGTAATTGTCTTGTCTGATACAAAATGTTCAAAAAGGACACTATTTTAATGTAACAACTGTTCATTAAAATGATTTGAGTGATAAGATTTACACATCACTGTGCTTAAGAACACTTAAAATTAGAGGGTCTTTACAGTACTATGTTTCAAACCCCACCACCTATCCTTTTTTCATTGGTTAGAAGATAATATCTACCAATTTTAATGGTCAAAAAATTCCATCATTCAGTTCTTATCTCAGATTCTGATCATGTGGTGGTGAGCCTATCCTCATTTCAATCCAAAAAGACTTCCCAAAAAGTAAGTAACCTTACAGAAATCACTGTTTACTGGTTCTATCATAGATATGAGCAGAATAATCATCAATTTTGATAACTTCTCAGCAAAAAAGATTCTACAGAGAATGCTTCTAATGTTTTAAAGAGATTAGAGGGGAGGAAATTGTCTTCAAAAGTAGGTCAAGATGGAGTTTGGTGAAGAGATTTAAAGGAACACACTCATTTTGTAAATCACAGTTTCGAAACTTTCCCAATCGACTTTATTTTTCGAGAAAAGCATGCTCAATCTGTCTCAATTAGATCAAAGTTACACAGAAGATCAGAGCTACAATAATACATGAAATCTAAGAACTTATTTCTCAAAGCAATTAATGTAAGGAGTAAGGAAGAACTACATACTAGACAATTGACTTGCAGAAGAAAGCTGCAGAAGCTTGTTCGTCTTCATCGTTTTCCTTTTCTGCTCTCTAGACAGAAAGCGAGATTGCATTTTTCAATAGAATGAAGATTGCTTTCTATCAAGCAGGCCTATTTCTCTTGTGGCCAAGCTTAACATCGGACATAAGAGCTCCACTAGAGTCTCCTTCTGAAGAATCCATTGATTTGGTGAAGGAAGTAGAAAGATCTGCATAAAGGTCCACCACTCTCCTAATGTTGTTGTTAAGCTCTCGGATCAAACCTACATTTCTGCTGAGATTGTCGGGAATTTTAGACTCATGGTTCTGGTTTATTTCGTTGATGAGTAACCTGTTTTGGTCCAAAATGTTTTGAACTTGAACAAAGCTTCTCTGAAATGTCTGCAAAATTTTGCCATCAATCTGAGTCCCATTTCCGAGCCCTGAAAATGTGTCACCCTCCATTTCTTTTTTAAGTGAGAGGTTTCAGCAGACCTGCGTTAAGAACAAAAATGAAAGACAGGGGGGTGAGGAAGAAAGAACACAGGATGAGACAGCCTTTTGATGATTATTAAATCATTTTATATATTAAACACCCATAATCATTATCTTCTTACCTGTAGATGTTAATGTTTGGGCTAAGTAGAATCCCAGACAAAACATGGAGAAACTTTTGAATTTTTTAATGCAGTTGTTCATATGAGACAATAAATGTTGTGGAAATCATGAACTCCATAGTTGATTCTCCATTTTTTTTTTAAGATGACAAACACAAAAGCTTCTAAATTTTTTTAATATTATTATAAAAATTATTATTATTGGGGAGATGTGGAAAAGCAGATCCCATTTCCATAAGAGGGTACCTTTTTAAATGTACTGAAAAAATACCTACCCGAGGATCAGAGTTCCAAAGAGGAATCCAAAAGACCCCCAAAAACCAGTCAATGGTTCAGAGCAGATAGGCCTGAGAGCATTATGTACTACAACAGAGGCATCATTATTGTCATTGACAAACAAAAATATAGTATTCCCCTCGCACATTTTCGAATTAATAATCAGAACAAGTTTAATTCTCAAGGGAAATGAAATTGAAATCAGAAAGAAACTTTGAAATTCCTGATTCAGAATCATAAAATAAAACTGAACTGGTAGAACAGCAGTCGCTCAGTATAATATCAATTGCTAAATTCTAGCTAACTTCTCAAAATTCAAATGTTTGTTTTCTATGAAAAAGCAATTTCTCAGAGAATTATTGAGCCAATACAAAAAAAAAACGAGAGGAACTTCGGAATCGTCGAGTGTAAAGTAAGCGAAGAGAAGGAGACGATAATATTGCTGAATATTTTAAAAAACTAGTTTCATTTATCCAAAGATGCAAACAGACGCAGCGGAAATGTAGAAAAGGATAACATATTCTCCATTTTTATCGTACCTCGAAAATCTAGAACATTATACTCTGAGGAGAAGACGCATAGATTGAGAGAGAGAGAGAGACAGAGAGGAGGATGAGATATTCCCGAGGAGCAGTGGAAATTAGTAAAAGATGGGCGATTGAATCGAATCTCTGAAACGCAAACAGGCCCCCCCCCTCAGTCTTGATAGCTTTTAGAGAGAGAGAGCATTTAGTGAGAGAAAGAGAGAGAATATGAAGATTTGACAGTCAGGCTCGGACCTGTGTCTAAAAATCATAGCTCTACTCTATCAATCTATCTCCACCCTTTCCTTCAATTTCAAAGGAAAATAAAAACAGATTGCTAATAACTTAAATATCATAATTATTGTTTTTTATTAAATAATATTATTATTATGTTGCAAACATGATATTTTTCTATGGTAGAACAATGTTTTTTTCACGGTAGATTTTAAAATATTATTTTTTGTGCGTAGAATAATTACTTTTTGTTGCACAATGACAATATTCTGTCTGAAAAAATATTACTTTCCGCAGCAGAAAGTGAGATATTGGCGATGAGCACTAGACGGCGCCAATAGATCAAAAAAAGGAAAGATAAGATAGTGATGAGAACTGGACGAGTAAAATTAAGAAGAGGGGTGAGTCATGCCGATGTTCGACAACGTTTTTGGAAAACTGAAATTGTAGGAATTGTTTTCGATTACGAGAAGACCATGCCAGAACTTCTCCACATCGTCTTCACGATGAGATTGTTTTGATTATTATAATTTTAGCATAAAAATGAATGGAATTAGAATTGCAGAGAATATGTTTCCGCATCATCTTTGCGGTACAATAATTTTTCTTTCAACAGATAATAGTGATGTTTGCATCATACATTTTTCATAGTTCAGTTTTAATTGTTGTATGATTGACTTGTCATTGATTTTATAGTACGGTGGTTCTTTTGTTAATTTCCCTTAATTTTAATTATTCTTTTGTTTTTTAAAATTTAATTATTTTTTATAAATGTCAAATCTATCTTCCCACCTTAACCCCTTAAATTATTTTTTAAGATGAAATATAATTTAGATGATAATTATAAATTATATTTTCAATAAATTAATTATGCACTTTTCAACTATAAGTAATTTAAATATTATCGTTAATTTATCCGTTAAATTAAGTATGTATATAATAAGTTTTCTATTTTGTCAGATGTTTTAACTAAATTTCTAATTTCTTTGATAATTTTCAATCGGATTTTGAATTCTGTCAATTTCTTCTTAGGTAATTTTAAATTCTATTGAAAAATTAATAGATTTCAGATTTCAAAATTGAGTTATAAATATAATTAGAAATTTTTTAAAACACTTGATTAAATAGAAAACATGATATTCATGTGCTGATTTTAACAAATAAATTAGCAATAATGTCTAAATTACAGATAATTAAAAGACGTAAGTTTAGTTCATCAAAAAAATACTTTAAGGTTTAATTTGTAATGACTCTATAAGTAGGGTTTAAATTACACTTTGGCCAATTTTTTACATAAATTAAATTCCTAAAAATTTTCATATCTACAAAAAAAGAAGGAAAATGACAAATCAACCATCATCTTTTACTGTTGGTGACAAACCAACCATCATCCTTTTTTTTAACAAATAAACCACTGAACTATGAGAAATTGACGCCGCTACCATCACTGTCACATTTTCTGTTAATGCTTTAATGATGAACTGCAGCGGTGTCTTACGATGCCGTGGCGATGTCTTGAGACGCCTCCGCGGTCTCATGAAAAAGACGCCGCCGTGGTCTCATGATTGATGGTTTGTTAAAAATTTTTAATCGCAAATTTGAAAGTTTAAACGCGTGATTTTTGGCCATAAAAAAATGAGTCTTAGGGTAAACCCTATAACAAGTGATAGATCTCTGAGAAAGTTTCGATTTGATATCTTTTGTTGCCAAAGTTATGGTCTTTAATTATTTTTCTTTTGCATAAATTAGACTCCCAAACATTGTGCAAATCAACTCTTTTTTCTATCAAATCTGTTAAATTTATCGAGCAAGTTGCATATGAAATATTCTATACTAACCTTAGACTCGTACTTATTCAAATATTTTAAAGATAATATTATATTTATACAATCCTCTTATATTAAAAGGTGACATTCAAGTATTGATTTAAGTGATATATTATTCTACACTACATAAAATTAGAGTGCACAAGAAAGATTCTTCCCATTTTTAACTAAACTCTACAACCATGTGTCATTATTAATATTATTAAATATAACATTAAGTACATCAATAATTTGAAAACATTATTAAATAGTATAATATTAGTACAGCTACAAGTAATCATTTGTCAAGATTAAATTTAAAGTGATAATTTTATTAGGTGTTATCTTAATGAAGTAGGAAAATTATGTAGAAGCAAATTTCTTTAAGTATTAATTTATTTTAGAAAATTAATAAAACAACCACTGAATTATGAGATCAATGACAAGTCAACTACTAAACAATTTTCACCAATAAATAAAACACTCAACTATGAGAAATGAATGATGCAGACATTGCTGTTAATTTGTTAAAAAAACATTAAAATGAGAAGACTTTTCAAAATTGAAGATTTACATTTTACTGTTTGTTAAAAGATCAATGTTATCCAAGCTAAATATGTTTCATATTCACTAAGAAAACTCGCTGAAAAATCGATTTTAGAAATGTTAAGCTGTTTGAAATCAATTTTGGTATTAAAATGAAAGATTTTATAGTTAACTGTTTGTTGAAAAATCAATGTACTTCAAGGTAAATATATTTATGATCCAATCAGAAAACTCGCCAAAAAATTCGTTGTTTGCTATACGGAATAATAACAAAGAATTCAGTAAATTGAGCGCAAAAAGTATTTTTCACTGCATAAAGTAATCTATTAATCTTTTCTAAGCGAAAAGTAATATTTTCTGAGTCTTATTCCAGAAACTTATTTTTTGTGGTGGAAAAACAACGTTCTGTAGCAGAAAGAAAATATTTATTTAACAGAAAACATGACAACGAGGTTTGATCTGTTCATTTCTCATAGTTGAGTGAAAAGAAAATATGACAGTGATATTTGATTCATTTATTTTTCATAATTAAGTATTTTATTTATTAACAAAAATTATTTAGTAGGTAAGTTGTTATTGATTTATAGTTCAACTATTGTTTTGTTAAATTTTTTAATTATTTATTAAAAATAAAAAAGACGGGGCTGCTTTTTCTCGTGCGTAGAGGGTATGCTTTCAGTGTTGTTCTAATTTTGCCACGGCCGTGTGATTGATTGTTCTATACGTTTTGTCCATCTCCACTTTCCACTTTAATATTATTTTTTCATTTTTTTGTCTTTATTTTGCAATTAATTTTATTGTCCTCTATTTTCCACATTATACTAATTAAATAAAACATTTAAATCGATAATGACGTGGACATTATGCAATCTACAAATATTAATAATTTGTTTAAAATAATATTTTAATCAATTATTTTTTAGTATTTGGTATTTTAAATAAATTATAAATAATTAATTACGTATCAAAAATTTCTATTCTTGGCCGACAATCTGAAGTCACAGCTTTAACTTGTTTTAAGTAATAATTAAACGAAAATTGAAAAAGAAAATGTAATCCTTAAATATATCTTAGGAAGATACTTTCCAGCCAACCGAATTCAGACGCGTGGAGGTGAAGGCTCGGAAGATCTTGAGGTTCTTCCCGAACCTAACGACCTGCCGCCGTACCAACAAAGTCTATTACGTTTTTGCCCCTATTTTGGGACCCACCTCTATGTGTGGTCAATCACGCTTCCAAAAAGCTTTGGCTAAAATTCTTTGCGCCAATCCAATGCCATGCGGAACGTGGGGTGGGCGTAGGGAAGGGAAGGCGGACCTTAATTAATTTATATTTTATAATTTCTAATTTAAATTTATTTTTAATTTTAAGAAATAAAATAAAAAATATATAATGATTTAATTTTAAGTACTTTGATGTGAATGCCATGCATGTGGGAAACGATTAAGGAAACATGGAAACTTAGAATAAAAAAAGATTATCTCTAAATCACATCAATAATTAAAATGTAACAGTAGATGAGTGCTAATCCCCCAAGGATTGATTCAACAATGACAAAATTAAATTAATTAGCTAATTAGAGTGGGGGGATTGGGACTTATGATAATTACACTAAGTGGAAGATGAGAAAGAGTGGTCGGAGTCCTTTTCCTCGCTTCTTTCCCTTTGCTCCTCAATTACTAAACCGACTTTCAACAAAATTAAGATTAAGCATGCGACAATGAATAATTCGTTAGATAAATGTTCAGGTCTAAATTGGGCTGGATCATAAAGCTCGATCCACGATCGAGTTTGTGGACTCTCGACCATTAGACTAACTTTTTGATAGGCTCTACATGCCTTTTAGTTAATTTATCGAGTGTCATAGAGAACATAAGAGCATGTTGGCATGTTAAAATAATGTCTAAAGTCGGGTCAAACTAAACCTGTATTTATTAATCATTTGATCTTGGGTCTTGCCGTACCAAACCGGCCACATTGAACCTTGGATCATTTGTTGCCCTATATTATGAGTAGCCTCTCTCTCTCTCTCTTTAGAGTAAAACTTGATACATTGCTCTCTCTCTTTCTCTCTTTC
Source organism: Begonia loranthoides (assembly GCA_022433065.1). NCBI lineage: Eukaryota > Viridiplantae > Streptophyta > Magnoliopsida > Cucurbitales > Begoniaceae > Begonia > Begonia loranthoides. The sequence goes on from CM039475.1 coordinate 5,683,625, forward strand.
AGGATTATAAGGATGTAGAGAGTGAAACATGATCCGTTGTTATTTTATGATAAGAGTAATGCTAGTTATACATTCTAATTGTATACTTTTGACGTGTTATTTATTAATTGATAAAATAATTTTGATAAATAATTAAGAAAACTAGTTGCATAAATCAATGAACAATTTATCAGCAGCACGCCAATAACTATCGTTGTTTATTCTTAAAACCATTTTTTTTGTAATTTCAACACATGTTCAAATGATCTAAAATTTGAAGTTTCAATGCATATTTTACCAAAAAAATCGATAGAATTATACAAGAAAATTTTAGGCTACAATTAAAATAATAGCATACCGAAAAGAGATTATGATTATTAGGTAAAGAAAGTACCGCAAGGATGTCAAATGATGACCGAAGTAATGGGGGTTAAATACGTGAATGGGAGACATGTGAAGGTTAGATAGAAAACATTATCTTAGTTTCCCCCATTTGTGAGTGTTCATCAAAGGTGATCATAAACACTTAACTAATCAAAATTAACATTTTAATATAATTAATAAATAATTTAATGAACAGTAGATGAAAGGTACCCCCATTAATGGGGTTCATCCCTCATTTCATTTGTCTTCCTTTTCTTTAGTCCCACCCTCCACTCTCTTATCCCTTTCCAACGTGTTTTCCTTGGATGGTCATAAGAAATAATCAATTAACTATAATTACATTTAGTATAAGATAGAAATATTATGAGTTATCAGATAAGCTGGGATATCAAACTTTCAGTCAAGTATCTCACCTAAATCAATAAAGAAAATCCTGTGACATAAAACTCTTTTTCATGTCTTTTTTTTTTAACTCATTTTAATCCATTCATAAAAATCATATCTTTAAATGATACAGTAGAAGACTTAAAAACAAAATCATTTAAAAAATTTGAACATAGTTTTTTATAAAATAAATATAATATTTGTAAAATATTTAAACCTAAATCCAACCAATCAAAACATAATAAGAAACCTTTCTTTTTATTTTCGTCAAATTCTTACCCACGGGTTAATTTCGCTTCAACAATGCATTAGCTTTGTCCATGAGAGTACTTCATCAATTGCCACTTTTTATTTGTTCATATCATCAGGTTTCTTAATAAATTCATTATCATCTCCACCACAAAGTTTAAACTATGAGTCTAACGCTCAATAAGTGATACATAAACATAACATGAATATGAAAAGTAATTTTCATGAAAATGTGTCTTTTCGTTCTTTCTTTCTTTCTTTTCTTTTTCTTTCATGCTTTCGTTTATTACCATGGGAAACCTATCTAGGGGAAGACTAGACATAACTATGGGTCACACACCACTTACATTTCGCAACCTTTGTCGGAACAATCACACCTCAGGAACCTCCATTAGCACACATTGAGACACAACAACCTCGTGACCTTTGTCGAGGTCTCTGTGCACAACAACCTTGCAACCTTTGTCGAGGTTCTTAAATTCCTCACTAACAAGCTTTTGGCCAATAGCTCCAATCTTTGTGATAGCATGTCTTCAAGCCCCATCCACACGAAACTTCTTTTCATTTATTTTCATTTATTTCTTTCTCAATGAAAACTCATGCATAAAAACCATTATTGTTCTTTTCCTGAAAAACACGATACATGTGACATACATAATAAATTGCATGCAGAACTTAACACGTAGAAACAATCTATGCTTGAAAACAATCAATACATCTCCAAAGTCATTATTTTTTTTAACCTAATATCATGTCTCTAATACATAAATCATAATAATAGTCAAACATAGCCCATAGATATCATAACATATATTCAAAACATATTATCTTATCTTAACATTTTGTGTTATAGCCAAAGGTCAAACACAAGCACATATCTTTTACATGAAGTCTTTAATGAAGTCTAACTATGCAATTCTTCTTCAACACATTCACTTTCCTTAAAATAAAGAGAATCGGGTTAATCATAAAGAAAAGATAAAACTTTGTAACTACACACTTTCAAGGACTACTTTATACCATCATCCATCAAACACATACCTTCAAAGAGCTTGAGAGAGAATCCACTCGAGAGCTAGAGAAAATTCTCTTCGTCTTTGTGGTTCTCGAGTGATTAGGGTTTTGACCCAACCCCTTCATATTTATAGACCATCCAACTGAGAATCCCGTAGAAGAAAATCCCGCAGAAATGGTATCTTAAGTTTATATTTTCCTAATAGTGTAAGAATCAAGTTGCAGTGCGCGGATAATCTGGAAAACAAACTTGTTTAAATCTAACCACAGCAGCCGTGGATGTGTAAATTATCACTACGGTTGCCTGCTTCATCCATTTTGTTCAATAGTAATCTGTCACGTTAGCCTTTATACTTAAGTTTGCGGTCGTTATGTTATAGCGGTCACAAATCCCTCCGCGGAAGCCAATGCTTCCGCCAATACTTTATTCCGCGTACTTTTCCTCGCTTCAAACAACGACGTTTCACTCCTTTTTTATCTTCTATAGACATCTCCCTTTCTGTGAAAGCGTATGCTTCTGGTCTCCACTATTCACCGTGGATTTAACACAAAACGACAACGTTAATTCTCCAACTTAACCGCCGTGAATACTTTTCCTTCCACGGACACTCATTTTACCCGCAAATATATCATCTAAACAACGACGTTTCCCTTCATCACTTATCCTCCTTCTTTGCTGCGAACGCATTCACCTCGTGGATACACTTCTTTAACATAAAAAATGATGTCGTCTATTTCTATTTTACTTATCTCTTTCCGCACAGCATCCTTCTTTTCCGCTAGGAATCTTTCCCTTCCGCGGAAGCATATTTCTTTAAATCCGACAGTTCACGTTTCTTCCTTTAATTCGATCCAACAATCCTTCTTCCTTCCGTATACTCGCAACATTTTTTCTTTCCACGGAAGCATCTTTCCTTTCTACGGATCCTTTCGTTAAACGACAATATTTATTAATTTAATACTCTACATGTGACATCTTTTCTTTCCGCACAACATCTTCCCTTTCTGTGGAAGCATTTTTTTATTTTGCTTTATTTTGCATTTTTTCTCCATCTTTGATCCCAGCTGTTCTTTGACCTTATTCAATGGTTGTTGTTTCATCTATTCTTCCATTAAATGTTCCTTTATCAAAACGATATCATCCCAATCGTGGATACCCACATGTCTGCAATTTCCAACCCATTCATGAACGCCTACATTTCCGCGGATCCTAATACTTCCGAAATGTTCTCAAATAGTTGCTCGCCACGTATACATTCCTAAAGCAGACAGTCCATTTTGCAGACATGAACACTCCCATGGACACGAACTCTCTAGCGGATTCCATTTCATCCGGGGACACTGATCTCTATCCACCCATTTCAAATCTGACGGTCAATCCTTCTTCCGCCTTTCTTCATCCAAGGGTCCAATATTTGCCTAACCTTTCACGGACATTCTTTCATGGTAGCTTCCTGATTTCCTTAATTAAATCCTGTATTTTTATAAAATTTCTTATTCTAACTTTCTAATTCTATAACTTATTTAATAGTTCTAATATTTTTAATTCTTTACTAAAATTCTTCAATTGTGCAAGAATTAATCTATTTAAATTCTACAATGCCACAATATACAAAATTAAATGAGTAAATTTCCTAGGTGTTACACATTTCATAAAATTATGTCATCTTACCATTAAAAGTTGACAACCTTCAAACTTCCCCGTCATTAGCACGTTTGCTATGAAAACCTACTTACCTGCTGCAGATATCTGTCTCACACTCATTTTCTCCAAAAACATACATGATAGTAATTAATTCTTTCAACACAAAATCACAAGAAATTCATAATTAATTCAACAACACAAAAATCAAAACAGATATCTAATATAACGTGACATAAATTGTAACATGATATATAAAGTTTCTAGTTGTTACATCACTAGTCCGACCCAAATAGAATTTAGGCCATATTAAAATCTAACAATCAATAATTTGACACATCCTTCATAAAGAAGATCCAAAACACATGGGCTCGTCAACCCGACACAAAATGAATTCTCGTAGCGTAAATCGTTTTTCATGCTATTTTTTTTTTAAAAATCAATTCATATCTTATAAGACGAATAAAACAATCAATTGAAAAAAAAAACTAATAGTGAAAGTCTTTCTTAAAAAAAAAAAATCTAATTTAAAATTCAAACGTAGTTAAAGTCTTATAAAACATAAACCATTAGTGTCATCCAATTGTCCAAAAAGCATTATAAAACATTTTAACTTAATCTAAAATATTTAAAAACATAATTTAAATAAAGGTCTTTCATTTTACATTGTTTTCCTCAAGCCTTTATCCACAGGTCAATATCGCTCTAACAACGTTGCAACCGTGCCCACGAGAATACTCATTCAACTACATCCTTCACATATTTCCTTCATCTAGTGTATCATCAAAGTTTTCCTCTCCTACATCACAAATTTCATCTATGAATCCAAAGCTAAGTAAGATATGTATATATTTCATGAACATGAAATGCAATTTGTAAAAAAAAAACATTTATTTTCATTTTTAGTTTTTTTTTTTTACTTTACAGTCCAACTATTGGGGGTAATTCAATCTAGAGAAAAGTGGCACCATTTAGTGCACCTTATATGAGACAATCAACTCAACCCCGTGTAATACCTCGACTTCTATATCGGAATTTAATAAGGATAATTGGAAAGTAATTAAGGGTATTTGGATTAATTGAATAATTATTGGGGTATTACCAATGACGTATTTGTAAGATTATAATTTATGAGAATTTATTGGATGACGATTAGGATTAATTTGGATGGTGTATTTGGAGTTTTTGGATGCATGTGGACGAGGCAGGATGAGGTCTCACTTCCGAAATCGTTCCTCCATCTGTAATATGAGTTTTTGGATGACACAGGACGAGCGCAAACACAGGCGGACTAAAATAGAGGAAAGGAAATAATTGGAATTTAAAAGGAATTAAAATGAAGAAATTAAAAAAG
>CM039475.1:5688672-5770833 GCA_022433065.1 Begonia loranthoides
ACCCGAGAGGAAAAATGGAGGAGACGGAGAGCGATGAAGACGAGGGAGACCGCGAGCAAGGGAAATGATGAAGGTGAGCTCGGTCAGCAAGTGTGCTGCAGCAACGAACGCCGCGGGTCAGCTAGGACTCTGACGAAGCATCGGGTCGCGGAATTGTGGCTTGGGTCATCGGGACTGCATTGGGTCATGGCGAGCTCCGGTGATCTGTCGATTTTTGGTGGCTGGTGTCGATGGATGGGAGTTGGTGAGGCTGCAATTCTAGCCTCGGGACTAGGAGGTGTCGGGAGAGCTGGAGCTCGTGGTTCCCGTGGATGGTTGTCCAGCTTTTGGTTCGGTTCGAGCCTGTTTGTCATTACTGGTCCGTGCTCTGCAGCAAAAAACTTGGACGTGCGAAGAGGATGGCGTAATGGCTGGGCATGGTCTGTGGCATGGCTCAAAGTGTTCTCTGGTAACTTGAAAATGTAGAAGGAGAGAGGATTGAATGGCAAAGGAGCTCTCGGGTGAGCGATGGCCGAGAGAGAAAATCGAGACAGAGAGAAAGATAAAGAGTAAGGTGAAGAGTTGAAGTCCAGAGAAGGGAACAGAGCGTGAGGGATGAACCGCAGAAGGGTTGGAGCTTGCTCGTGCTTCGGGTCTGCTCTTGTATTCTGGTAAGGAAGTCCTTCTGTGGGTTTTCTTGCAAGTTATGAGGCTATTTCTCCTGTTTTGGTTAAGTGCACCATAGACAAAATATACTTGCTGTGGGAAATGGATTACTGCCTCTTATTGTTGGTTGTTATTTTATGTGTTGGATTTGCTCTTTGGAAATATGTGTTGCTTTGATAAAGTGAAGTAGGTGCATTTGGTTTCTGTTGTTTGAATAAGTGGTTATGATTGGAAGTATGCTCCTTGTGGTTTTGTAGTTATTGTTTTGTCAATTTCATAATTGCTTAGTAAAGAAAAATGTTGGTTCATAGAAAATGTTGAATTCTCTTGCTAATAACTGATGTTTATGGACTGAAGAAAATGGATGAGGGATGGAATTGTTATGGTCAGTGCTCTTTTGGTTGAATGATGCTATACTATAAGCTGCTAAGTTATGAATATGGGAATTGTTGAGTGTTAAGTTATAGAATTCGATAAGAAGTTGTTAATGATAAATATTTTTAATCATGAAGGTATTGAAAAAGGAAAAGAAGGATAAAGATTAAGTACGATTGCGTGATAAAATTTCGAGGTAAGGATTGGGCAGAGTCTTGGCCAGTGGAGGCCCTACCCACAAGTAGTGTGCGTGTGTTCCTTTGTTGTTAATTCCTGTACTTTCTTTTACTGCAATTCAATTTCCTGATAGAGAAACTGCTAGATGCTACTGCTACGATTATGATTCCTAATGTTAAGCTCTATGATATGAACTGATGAACTGCCGAAATGAATTGAGGAACCAAAAGTTATGCAATGAAATGTTACGTGTAAATAAGTTGTTAATCATTTCATGTATATTAGTTCTGTTCTGTTTAAAGTGCTGTATATTATTTTGCTTTTTGAGATAATAGACTCTACTGATAATATTATAAATTATTGGTACTAGTTAGGATCTGTAACTTTCCTTTAACAAGACTATGCCTAATAAATCTCTAATATAACTCGTTTACTTGTTGTTAACCTTAAAGTAGATCGTTAACTCTCGCTAAAAACAATGTCGTTGAACTATGCTATACTTCGAATGTACACATTTAGACTCAATTCACGCCATTTGTTCTTAGCTATTTACTAAGCATGTTTTCGTTAGCTATTTGCTGAGCATGTTTCCGTTAGCTATTTGCTGAGCATGTTTATGTAGATATTGACTAAGTATGTTTCCCTTAGCTATTTACTATGCATGTTTCCATTTAATTATTAATTCCATGTCTATGCCATTGTACAATTGTTAAGCATGTTTAGTTCGTTTGATTTACTCGCTGTAATTTGACGTAAAGCTCAGTTTAACAACATGCTCACCTTGCCGTTTCTTTTACTATCATGTTCTGTAAATTCAAGCATGTTATTCACTGTTTCAATTTGCTGTTATAATTGTTTGTTTTAATTACTGTGTTTCAATTATATGCGCTATTTGTCGTGATTTTTATACTGTATGAACATTCATCATGATAATAGAAACAAGTAGGGAGTGCCCCATTTGGGGTGGTATTCACTTGCATTATGAAAAGAAAACTGATAAATGAAAAGAATGAAAGGAAAAGAAAAGAAAATGAGGAGTTAAGGGACAGACGAGTAGTTCGGATCTAATCAGGTAGATTGGACTAAGCTCTTCCCTTGTCGGGAACGGGACCAGCTACCCTAGATGGTTAGAAGCCGACCAAGACTATACCTCTGAAATGGGTTCCTCTAATCTCTCACTCGATGTACGAGTAATGAATGAATGAACGAAAGTAAAGAAAGATTGGTTTGGGGTGGTACCCATTCCAAAAAGAACTAAAGAGAGGCATAAAGCATACTGCATACCCCACTCCCTACTAAGCCTTTCGGCTTCAACAAAAAAATGATGAATAGGTGAAGGAGCAGTTGATAAAGGATTTGTACGGGCGGGACTTGTGGCTGGTTAGGCTAAGGAAAGTAAGAGAGAAAAGATGTTTATAAATGTAAAGAAATCATTTGTTTATTATCTTTTTAAAAGGAACGAGTTACGCTTCCGCTATGTTTTGAGAAAATATTTTGTAACTATAGTTTTCCACAGCTTAAATGATTTTCAAAACGAGTTTTAAATACGATCTTTTAACGATTGAGTTTTTAAGAAAAGAATGTTGAGTTCAATTGAAGAGTTTTAATAGGGATTCAGTTGTTTTATAAAAGTTTTAAATTTAACGCATTTTAAAGTAAAGAAAAAATCCAGGTCATCACACCCTGCCCCACAAGTGACTATTTACGTTTACTCTGTCTTTCTTTAAAAAACATTTTTCATTATGGATGGATGCACACGTGATCATACCATGCAAAACAAGATACCGTAATATCAATCCAATATATTTTCCCATGCAAATCAAAACAACAATATGTCACCCAAGTTATTACGTCATTATATCCTTATCGTGCAACTAGTAAAAGAAATCAAGGAAACAATCAAAAGCATAACACATCATTGATCAATGCCTTTATGTACAAAATAGAAACACATCATCGATCAACGTCTTCACAAACAAAATAATGTAACACAAGTAAAAATACTCTAGCACTTTGTGGTATCGGCCAAAAGGTCAAACACATGCAAACATCACTTACCTCGAGGTCTTAGTGAAGTCTGATCACCTAGGATAATCACTCTTAATTGGTCAACTTCTATTTCGCTTCGTTTTGTTTACAAAACATTTTATTTTCCTCCTGAGTATTTGAGAGAAAAAAGTAAAACTTCACGGCTCCCAATGTAAGAATGACTAGAGTTTCTCCGAAATATCCTTTTTATATTTCACAGTCCAAAAATTTTGCAGACAAACGAGTCCCAAATGTTCTGTATAGCTGCCGCGGACGCATGTGCTTTTGCCTTAGACACATGCGCTTTTCACCGCGGCCACATGTAATATCCCGAGTTTTTGTCATATTAATCCAAGGATAAGAATGTTTGATGATATTAGCTTATTAGGTGGTAATTTGTAGTTTTGGGAAATAAGGATTTTCGATGTTTTAGAAGAATAAGCAAGTGTGTGTGTGGTTGATGAAGAGAAAGAATTAATTATCCACTGAGTGTTTACATTGAAGAAATTGGAGTTCTCTGTAGTGTTGTGGTCAATCATGGAGTGAGGGATGGTTGATCACAGTCATGACAAAATATTACAGATTCAAAATAGGGTGTTGAGAGGCTGATCATGTATGTGAGTTAGTGATCAACTAGGTTTGAAGTAGTTTTGTGAAGAAATGGGATTGGCAGTTGATCAAGTAGAAAGTGTAGTTGATCGTCAACGTGACAAAATATTACAGAGGTGAAATAAGCTATTTTGCGGTCGATTGTGTGAATGCGTTGGTGATCGATCGTGTAATAGTGCTATGCATAAGATCTAAGTGATAATATTTGAGGACTTTTGGAGACTTATGAGATGATTGTAGTATAGAGATGTGATTTATGGTTTTTAGTTGATTGGAAGTGTGATTTTTCTAGGTGTTAGAAGGGATGATAAGGGAGTGGTCGATCGTGGCTATTGTTTGATCGACCATTGAGTGTGTAAAAGGTTGGGGCGATCGATCAAGTAGGATATGGTCGATCGTCAATGTTGTAAATTATTACAGATTGCACTCATTTTGGAAGCGGTCAATTAACTGAAGTGGGTTGATCGACCGGTTCCAAGGAGAAATCTATACAGATTGTAGCCTTTTTCGAAGCGGTAGATCAGCTGAAGAAGGGTGATCGATCGGTAATTTTGGAGAAGGCAGAATTGCTGTTGATCGTTAGAGAATAACAGTCAATCGTGGCGATGACTGCAAAATTTGTGATCGATTACATGAAGAAGGTGATCAACCAGGAAGAAAGAAACGTCGCCTGAAACTATAAAAATGTTGTATTCTAATTGGAAGAAAATGTCAGTTGGACTTTTGTGGATGCTTATGCGTTACATCCCTAGCCCTTTCACTTTCATATGGATACTGGAGGGGTGTAAGTTATGGGATATAAACAAGAGATGGTAGGTTTTGGAAAGAAAAACAGAAAAGTTTAGAGAGAAAGGAGAGGGAGACCAGCTAAGTGGAAGGTCTTTTGTTGGAGTTCAAGTTTTCTGTTCCCTTTCTTGGGTGCTAAAGGTATGCAGAGTTCTCTCCTAGTTTTCCTATTGAGGTTATGAGAAGGTTGTGCTTTCGTTGAGTTCACTTGATGACTGTTTCTTTCATTTATAATTAGTAGAGCATAGTATTCTGTAGATTTGAATGGTTTGTTTTACTTCAATTATTGCTTGAATAACATATGAGAAGGGTTGTCCTATTGGTTCTGCTCTTTAGTGGGTTCTGTTGGTAGACATATTCTCTGCTGCTTGATAAACTGTTAATGGGTTTTGTGCTTTGTTTTATTACCGTTTGGATTGATGTTATTGATGACTAATGCTTGACAGTTGGGTTTAGTTTATGTTGCTTTATAGTTGAGAATAATGAACTGTGGAGATTGGGTTTAGACTCTATTGTTTGATAAATTGTTAGGGATGGTGTTCTATTGCCTTAGAATGTCTCTTACTGTCTGCTTATTACTTTGATAAAATGAAATTGTTGATGATAGTGCTATGGTTAAATTGATGCTCCCTGTTTAGGTGATGGCTTGAGGATAATAATCCATGATGTGTTATTTTGGTTACTGTCATATGTTGGGTGTTAAGTGATTAAGTTGGAATTTTGGGTTTATGGAATTTTATTAGGCAATGAATGGGGAATCTGTTTATGAGGTTGAGTTAGATATTGTCTATAATGAGAAGTTAGGACTTTGTCAATTGTTTACTAAAGAATTGTTATTGATGAATATTTATTTGATTTTGAAGGTATTGAGAAGAATAATTTTAAGTTCTAAACTCTCTAAGGACTCCAGGTAAGTGATATAGCATGCTTGTTGCCTTTTGGCTTACATCACAAGAGATTAGGGATTTGTTGATGATTGTGTTTACTAGATGATTAGGTTCATGATTTTGCTATTGTTTGAGGACGTATTACTTGATAATTGCTTGATGTTTGGTGTTGTGTTTTATTAGACTTTAAGTTCTTTAAGTAAAGGATTTTGATTATGCTTTGATGTTATATTGAGGATATGTCAGTATATGTTAAATTGTATGTGTTCATATGCATTCATGCATCATGTTTTGATAAAATGTACGAAAATGATTTTATGCATTGTTTTGAAAAAGAAACGGACCCTATATGGAAATAAACGTAAATAGGTGTAATGAGATGTGGGTTTGTGAGTGGCTGCCCCATGTGGGTCATTAGGTGCTACTGTACCTTGTCAAGATGACATCTCTAATGCTTGTATATGTAACTAGAACTAAATGAAAATGAGATACATGTGAATAAACGTAAATAGATGTTGTGAGGTGTGGATTCTTGAGTTGGCTACCCCGTGTGGGTCATTAGGTGCTATTTTACCTTATCAAGTTGACATCTCCAACATCTGTAAAGGTAAAGGTAAAGGTAAATGAAAATGAAAATGAAAATGAAAACTACATATGTTTTTATAAAGTTGCATGCCATGAGCATTTCATAATTTATATCGCTTACTGAGCTTTAAACTCATAGTTTAAGTCTTGTGATGTAGGTAAGAAGCCTATGGTTGGATAAAGCTTACAGAGGACGCAGGTGATGGAGTATTGTGGTGTTGAGCCCTTTTGTGCTATTAATATATTGACGACTTTGGGGTTATGGCTCATGAAATGGAATAAAGTGTGTTAAGTATTTCAAAAACTTTAAATGATTTTTAGTTGTGACAAATGTTTTAAATAGTTATAAAGTATGTAATGTTGTTTACTTTAGATAGTTTTAAAGTGGTGAATTGTATGTTTTATTTTATAAAGACTTCCACTTTTGTTCACTCTGCTTTTTCCTCTACATGTTTTAAAAGAAAAATTTTTATATGGCTAACGGATGACAAACTGGATGTTACAGACTGACTTCTCCAAATTCTCAGATTTAAGGTCGATAAAGACAGCAATTGCAGTTGATCGTGGTCATGACTCTGAAATTTTTGGTCGATCACATGAAGAGGGTGATCGATCGGGACACTAACAGTCACCTGGAAAATGGCTAATAGTCATCTGGAAAACCAAATGGAGTCTGGAAAACGAACTGTCTTGACTTATCATCTTTCCCTATAATGACTATATAACATATCAGATGGGAGATGAGACAAGCCTTATGGTGTTCTCTCAAGATATTTAAAGAGTTTTCTTTTGGAGAGAGAGAGAGTTACTGTGATGCTGTGCGATTGTGCGGGAGGAGAGGATTTTCAAAGAGAGGTAAGAGATTTTGCTTGTGTTTTTCCAAAGGTGGCCTACATCAAAAGAATAGGTGTTTGCTTGATGGATGAGATTCTGTTCTTTATTGCAATCTGTCTAATGGAATTGTTCTGCTGATTTTGATTTACCTTTAATTACCGCCAAATAATGCTTGATCAAATGATGCATAGAAGAGAAGGTTGAAATGTTTGGAAGTGTTTTATGTTGAAATGGTTTGAGTTTTATGCTTGAAAGATAAGTTGTAGTAGATAACCTGTAACGACCCGATTTTTCATTTCTTAAAACATGACATTTTTAGAAGCCATAAAATTTAAAACTTTTCTTTTCACAGTGGAAGACTTATCATTTTAATAAATACGTTGCGTAGTAGAAGACTTTTCATTCATAAAACCATTTAAAGACAATGAATAAAATCTTTTTCTTAAAAGCATTTCCAATTTAAAATACTTTACAAACTATTTTTCTTTCTTTAATCCTTTAGCCCAGTCAGCCACAAGATCCGTGTGTGCAAATCCTTCATCATCTGCTCCTTAACCTATTTTCGAATGTACTTACATCACAAGACTTAAACTATGAGCCTAACGCTCAGTAAGTGATATAAAATAAACATGCACGTGCTATGTAACTTTTAAAACAATGCAGTTTCTGTTTTCATTTTTTGTTTCTGCATCGAGCTTCACCTATCGGTTCACAAAATGTCTATTTACTTATCTTTGATTTTTGTTCCAGTCTTTACCTACCGGTCCACAAAAATGGCTATTTACGTTTATTCACATTTCATTTCTGTTTCTATTTCCTTTTCAAAATCATATGTTTAAAACCATTTTTGTAATCATTTTAGAAAATCATGATGCATGAATGCTTGTGAATGCATACAATTCTACATCATCAAAACATGATCAGTATCAATCCTATAATCCTCAAAACATGATCCATATCAAATCCTTAACTTAATATAATAAACACATCATTAAAAGAACTTAATTATAATAAACACACAACAAGCAGCAATACATCCTCAAGACATGATCACAACCTATTACATCTAGTAAATACAATAAATTCAGGCATCATACAAATCCTAACTCTTGGATTGTAGGGTCCCAAAGACCAAAACACATACAATATCAACTTATCTAGCATCCGTAACGCATTCCTACACTTAAGTTCTTTTTCTTTTAATACCTTCACAAATCCATAACATTTAATCATCAACAACAATCAACATTATCTATACCATTATTCCCTATTCGTTACATAACAAAATGTCATAATCCAATTATAACCAACTCTCTTAACCAAAATAACATAACAGAACACAACCCCCATCAACATCCAACAAGTATGCATATTACAGAGAGCAGCATAATCCTCAAAACAATGAACCAATAAAAGAGCAACTTTAATTTACCAAACCTTAAAATCACATCTTCTCTTCACCTTACTATTATCATACACATATATAACAAACAACATAGATTCTTCAACCAATAGAGCATATTCAACAGAGCTGTAAATACACAGAGACCCATTTCCATGTAAGAGAACATATCCATATTTATCAATGTCCAACAATAATATTCAAACAGGGTTCACAAAGTCTTAACCATTATTAACCACATTGAAGGACCTCACTTCTCACAATACCCATAAAACCATAACAGAAGTGAAGAGATCTTTTTGCCTGAAGAACAATCGTGACAAGGAGGAAGCAGGGAGCTCCTCTTTTATGTTCCTTTTCTCCTCTCAGCCTTTCATCTCCTTCCACCAGAGAGAGCTTTCTCTCACAGCTCGCTCACTTCTTCTCTGTTGCACACACGACCTCCTTTCCTCCTTCTTCTCCTTTCTTCTTTTCTCTCCTTCTCTATCTCTGTCTCTCTCTATTTCTCATAACTCTCATTCAACTCACAAACCTCACTTGATCAAGAAGCTCTCTTTCTCTAAGCTTCTCCCAGTTTCTCTCGGCCTTCAGCTCTCTCTTTTCTCTTCAGTCTCTCTTATTTCTTCACAGAGGTTTCCATCACATGCCTCATATATCCCAAAACATCTCTCCTAACACCCCTTATCCACTGCCATATGTAAAAGGGAACACACGTGGAGAATTTATGGATAACAAAGTCTTGGGAGATGTATTTTCTTCTTGGTGACCAGTCCAACATGGAAATCACATAGGCTCGACCTTTCCCACGTCCAACTCCAAAATTCAGCCACTGCCATTCTCTCGCCTCAATGATTTTCACGGTAACGCCAAATGCAAAACAAACCAAACAACAGAGTACAAATTCACTACAATACCCATCAACAGAAAACAGAACAGTGAACAATCATAGTGCTTGGCATTGGAGGTTGAAAAATTAAAACACAGGGGACCTTACCTCGTAGTGGCGCCGGAGTAGACGCTACCATTGTCGTCCACTTCACAACCCCCTTCCAGGTTGGCCAAATATTTGACTTGGTTTGGTGCTGTGAAATTACAACTTGCGAGAGCTTCGCTCCCACCATCTCGGGTGCCACAGAAATTGCTGCTCACGAGTTTCGTTCCATGGGCTCGGATGCTCTGAGCCAACCCTATGGTTCAGCGAGTCACATGACGATGACCCCACTCGCTCGTGCTCAGCGACTCCAAATGTTCACTCATCACATATCAGACTCCAGCTTCGTGCTGCGGGAGTCGCTCTCCCCTCCTTCGGCTCCAGTTCCTCTCAGCTTTCTCTCCTTTCCTTCAGCAGTTTCTTTCTCTTTTATTTAATATCGGCCGCAGGCCATTTTCATTTTACTCTCCCCCCTCTTTATTTTAAATTTTCTTTTTATTTCAATTCTATTCCTCTGCTTCATTAAATTAATCCCCCATATTTTAATTTACTTCATTTTTTTATTCTCCTTTATTTCATTTATTCCAACTTTTAATCTCACTCACTTAATTAATATATAAATATATATGTATCAAATGTACATATCATATATTAATCGACCCACTTTCAACCCCTGACTTATTCCAAACATCGCTTGACAATGATTACTAGTCCAATTTAAATTCTTCAATTCCATTTCTTAAATAAATTTTCCATAATCATAAAATAATATATCATAAATTCTCTTTCAACCTTCACCAAAACATTTCCTAAAATTATCCTCAATTATCATCATCCTTATTCTAAGCTTATCGTGACCAAAGATTTCAGGTATTACATAACCTGTTGATGGATAGTGCTATGTGGATTGTCTTTGTAGGGTACTGCTTTGATAAATGGTTGAGAAGAGTCTCTCTGTTTAGATAATTTGTTGGGTTGAAGAAAATGTTGAACTAATAGAATAAACTATCTGTTGTGTACTGTGTGATAATTGTGGAATGAAGAAAATATTATAAATGGTGGAATTACTCTCTGTTGCTACTATTTGACAAACTGTTGAATAAAAATGATGTTCTGTCAATTTAATGCTATGCTTTTACTTATTGATTAATAGACAATGAGTGCATTTACCTCTGTTTGTTACTGCTAGGTGCATTGTTCTCTATTTCCTTTGATGCTTGAAGGTGTTATATGATAGAAAATACGTTTTGATCATGTTATAGCTTTGAGGATATATTGCTTTGATATGTTGTTTGGTTTGCTGTTTGATGCCTTGATAATTCATGTTACATAGACTTTAAATTAACGATTAGGATCATGCCTTGAGGTTGTATTAATGACATGATAGAGTTGTGTGCTTCATGTTCATATATCATAGTTTTGAAAACGTCATAAAAATGGTTTTATGCATTGTTTTGAAAAGGGTAAATGGATGCTCATACATATCAAGTGGATGTGTTCTAGGTTAGTGGTATGGAATGCTAGCCTAAGAACAAGTCTGTGAGGGCTGATCATCCAAAGCAAACAACATTCATTTGGGCTGTATGGTCATCCATTATATCATTAAATGTAAACGACTTAAACAAAATAAAAGTAAAAGAGCGTGTGGGGGTTTGAGAGATTGGTGACGGTCCTAGGTGGTCACCCCTGATGGATATAGCTTATCCCACATAGAGATTGAGTGACGGTTAAGCCCAACATGGACTATAGGGTGTATCTTTTCTTCTGTACAAGAAATCCCCAATGTTTGGACTGATAAGTGAAATGTAAACTGAATGACAGAAAGGATATGTTCTTTTCTGAAAACAAAAACTGCATATGTTTTATAAAAGTTGCATAGCATGAGCATTGCATATTTTCTATCTCTTACTGAACATTAGACTCATAGTTTAAGTCTTATGATATAGGTATGCACGGTAACAAGAAAATGAGCAGTTGATGAGGATTTACGAGTTGCAGACCGTGTGGCTGGTTAGGCTAAAGGATAAAGGAAAAAGTTTTCAATTTATAACAGGATTATTGTTTTAAGCTAATACATGTTTTTTAAGTTGTAAATGTTTTAACGAAAAGAATTTTGTTTATCATATTCTCAATCGTTTTGTTTTACTAATAAAAGTCTTCCACTGTATTTTATATAAAAATGTCTTTCAAATTATATGTTTTAAATGTACGAAAACTGGGTCGTTACAAAATGGTATCAGAGCACTTGTGTTTTAAAATCAGTTTTGTAAACTGTCTATCAGAACAAGTCTCATCATGGAAATGCTTTATTGACTGTAAGTATGTTTACGATCATAGAATTAAACTGTCAAATTATTTTATAGTATGTTACTCATTTGTCAGGAAACCAATATGGGAAAAGATTTAAGGAAGAACATTCAGAATAAAATTATTACTAGATTATTTGCTATAATTGAGAAACAATTCTAGAGCTTAGAATGGTTGAAGAAGTGCGTTGAAGAGAATGAGTTAGATAAGGACGAAGAAGGAATGAACAATCGTACTCAATCCCAATTAAAGGAAAGCGAAGGAAGCTCTTGAGGGGTAAAAAGGTCGTTAGAAGAAGGAGAGCAACAAAAGAAAAAGAAGATGTTCGAGTGATGTAATATCTGTAAAAAAAATTAAATAAAAATGGAAAGGAAGATGTTTTCAAAAATACCAAAAATGCCTCCTCTGCATCAGGGTCGTTTAACGGAAGCTCTCTCTTCCCATTCAAATCGCCCACTCCAATCTGTTTCGTCTTCACTTCTCGTATCTCTCTCTCTACGAAACTTTCCCATCGAACGCTGCTGCTTCTGACCGTTGTGGGTGAATTTCGAAACTCTGTAACTAAGGCAGCATCACCCTTGGTTAGTCACCTCACTCCTCCTCCTTTGTGAAGTTCAAATCTTTGGTTAAAATTTTGATTTTGGCTTGTATTCTTGGGAGGAATTGACGTTTGGCAGGGTGCGAAATTGTTGTGTTTGTCGGAAGCCGACAATCGGAAGGACAAAGGTAACAAAAGTTGGATTTTTATTGTACTTGTTAAATTTGTTTATGTTTTGGATTTTTAATATTCATTTCTGAGTTGATTTTCTAAATTGGTTTGCTGGATTGGATGATTTTGGATTGTTGGGAATTGTTGAACCAGATGTTGTACGTCGATTGTTCTTGCTGAAATGGAAGGCCGGAAATGCGGCTTGGTAAGGGGTTGAACTGCGGTTTGCAAATCTCAGGCCTTCGGTTGGTTGGACGACAGGCCGGGAAAAATCCCGGCCAAGGTCGAGTAGTCCACGACGTGTGACGAGGATGTCTAGATCGTTGGGCATCCCCGTTCACGGACTACTCTTAGTTCAGGCGATATTCTGAACATAATGAGCTGCAAATTTGTTGTTGGTCTTGGGCTGGCTGCATCTTGGACTGTAGTTTGGGCCTGGGTAATGGACAACCCAGGTTCTGCTTTGGTCGCAGTCCAAGGCTTACATAGAATCTGTTTGGACCTATTTTGACACCTTTTTATAAACTTGTTTTGGGCCATGGGTTTGGGCCTACATGGACCACATTTCAAGTTACATTTTAGGTCTCCATCCACTTCTAGTGTTGGCTTGAACTTTAAGTAATTTAATTCAATTAATTTTGAATTAATTTTAAATGATAATTGAACATTTTAATTTATAAAATTTGATCTAAAAATTTAATGTCTTAATTTTTGAATAGGAACCCAAATTTAATTAAAGTCTTTGGCCCCTTAGATTTGGATTTTTGGATCATTTGCTTGGGTTAGTGTAAGCCCACTTCAAGGTAGAGATTTATTTTATGCACTGCATTGTATTATTCTTTTTTTTTTTTTTTGAAAGTGAATATTTTGAAATTCATCTCATATTAAAACGACGCGTCCATTTTATGGCCGTCAGACTTTTGTATTATATTATATTTTCATTGTACATGTTTCAATTAAGCATGCATTTAAATATTTCTGGATCAACTTGGTCGTGTGAATCAATTTTGATCGACCCAATTTGGTGTCGATTTTATTTTCACACATTCTACTGTGGGGAATGTGTTTATTTGTTGTGAAATGGGTAATAAGAGATGTGTGACATGTCCTTGGGTTTGAATCCCTAAAGTGAAAATATGTAATAGGACAGTTGTATGTGTTGTGTCATTGGGTTGCGAATCCCTAAACCTGATCAGAGTATTATTTGGCTTTTGCGATTGCTGAACATCGCCTTTATTCTGTTATATGCCTATGGGATGGCGTGCCCGGAGTTCGTGAGTGACTGCATTTTCACTGATTTTTGATTTGTATAACAAGGGTTTATTTTAATTACTTACCACATATTGGTGGATGATTTCACACACATGCCCTTTTATACATCTTTTTCTGAAATGAATTTATAAAACGTGAATTTTAAGTTAATGCATGCTTAAACATCATTTTAATTAAACTTTTATTTTAAAAACATAATCCCTATTAAGTTTAGTCAACTCACCCCAATGACACCTTTCAGGGTTTTATCAATCAGTCTTCCAGTTGCCGAGTTAAGATTTAGCCCGACGATGATTTTATTTTATTTTTGTACTGTAATACTTTATCCTTGAGAGACCATTCTGCGAGGTATACTTTAGTTGGATAACAGTAATCATTTTTTTAATTTCTGCAAAGTTATTTATTTTGGATTATATTACTATGCTATTGAATATCACTGTTGGACCTATTAACCTCATTTTTGTCTGGCTCTGGCTTATAAATAATATTTTAAGTCTTCCGTTGTTAATTAATAAAATTTAAGAGAAAAAGGGTCTTGCGATTCTGTTCTTTGGGCCGGGTCGTTCCCCATTCTGTCTCAGGTCCCTTGCGGGTCGTAACAGGTGAAACCTAACTTTAGCCAATGCGTGAAGTGTGGGAAGCATCATTCCGGACCATGTTTAGCTAGTACTTGAAGGTGTTACAAGTGCAGTGAAAGTGGACATATTGCTAGATATTGTCCGGAAGTGTGCAACAAGAGAAAGATGCTAATGGAGTGATCTTTTCTTCTAAGTGATATAAATAATAGTGAAGCAGTATGTAAGGACAATAATGGGAAACTATGGTTATATTTTGGAGCAAAACAAAAATTGTAAAATATTTATGAAATTATGGTTTGGAAAGAGTTGTTTGAATGATTTTCTTTTGATAATTAGCTTGGATAATTAATTATGATTAGTTGAGCATGAAGATTTACAGTTTTGAAGGATGTTTTTAAATATAGATTAACATTTATTGATTAGATTTAGAATAGCACTCTGGATAAATTAAGTATGAGATTGATAAGTGTTGAGGAATGAAAATTTTAAAGACAAGTGTATGGATAATTTTTGGATGAATATTTGATCAACCGCCGTATATTTTGGCGAGAGGCTATCGATCAAAGCCTTACGACAATCGACCTCAAGTCAGCGGTGATCGACTGCAATCTATCAGATTTCAAAATCCGCAGCCGAGAGTTTAAGTCATTTTTACATAAAAGAACTGAAAGCTAGGGCAAGTGTCAGGTGGTTTTGAGAGTGAAAGCGCGACTTTAACTTGTTTACTTTGATTCCAAGTTCAATTCCGAAACTATAATTTTTCTGTTTGTGTTTTGGCCTCTCAGCCCTACAATGCAAGGGGTTAGATGTGGCTTTTGTCTTGTTCCACTAATTTTGTTGGATGCACTCGCGGTCTGTCTCTGTGACTAATGAGATTATGCTCTTTAGAAGGAACGTCATTCAAGGGACTCGTCAAGCTGTTCTACACAAATTTGTCATTCAAGACCCAACCACTTGTTGGGAAGACTTATATTCTGGGCTGAGATTGAATTTACTTAGGAGACCATTAATGAAATTATTGGATTTAACGTCTCGGCCAATGCAAAGCGATATTATCACACTTCTTCTGATCCAGAATTTATTCGGATAAATAGAGGGTTGGAATTTTTATAGCACATTCACAATAATCTAGATATAGCTGGGTTTTATAAACTAAAAGCTAATGACCTCAGTGAGCAAGGGAGGATGCTCCATCATGTCCTAACTTACACTTTATTTCCAAGGGATGAGCATAGAGAGCACATTAATTGCATGGACTTATATGTCATGGAGAAATTAATAGGTCATGGATTCTTCAATCTAGGATTTCTTATTATGAACCACATGAGTGAAGTCCATTCGTGCACAACAAAAAGTCTCCCTTATAACACTCTTGTCACCACTATTCTCTGACATTTTAGGATCAAGATCCCAACTGGCAAACTAGTGCGAAAAGAAAAAGGAACAGATATATATGATCACAATACCTTAGCCAGGATGGGAATCAAAGAAAGGGGAGGTTTTTGGTATTTTAAGCACCAAATCCGAGTTGCTAATGCTGCAGAAGTTCTTAGAGAAGTTCCTCCATTTTCATTATCGAATGAGCCTCAAATGCCGATGGCAGATGATCCCATGGACACCGACCTACCAACTTTATCCCAACCTTCTTTGGGTCGTCGGATCTCTATACCAAAAGAAGAATACCATTCTCTTTTGGCTGGTATGGCAAGTATGACATCAGAAATGAGGGGAGTGAATGACATGCTCACTAGGCTGGACAATTTTAGCAGATTAGTGAGTCAGGAAATACATGTCATATGGAAATGGATTGAGGAATATGAATATGCATAAGAGGAAGGAGCAAAGAAAGTAGTCGAGGATAGAGGAGGCCAATATGAAGTTCGGCCAAGAAGAATTCCACGGCACTCCCTCGACCAAACGAAGAATCATCTCCACCTCAAGAAGCAGCACCCTCGGAAGAATGAAGAATTTTAATGATATTTTAATTCAGTGACAATGGAATGTAACTTGATTAGAAACACATGTAAAATTTGTTTTAGTTGTGTTTGGAT
Organism: Begonia loranthoides; assembly: GCA_022433065.1. Taxonomy (NCBI): domain Eukaryota; kingdom Viridiplantae; phylum Streptophyta; class Magnoliopsida; order Cucurbitales; family Begoniaceae; genus Begonia; species Begonia loranthoides. The sequence goes on from CM039475.1 coordinate 5,704,849, forward strand.
GTAAATATTATGTTTCTTTTGGATTAAAATTTTTTGAACTATGAATGCATTAGAAAAATAGAATTTTCTGTAATTGCTTGGGTTTGATTGCAGGATGAATGAATATAGCTTTTGAAAGAATAAAGAAACAAGGGAAACTCTACCCAAATTTTTTTTATTATATTGGATTTATGAGAATTAATCACTTATAATGTTCAATAATGGAGAGGCAAGAATGATAGGATAAGTATATAACGAATTAGTGATATTCGGTGAAGTTTCGAAGGACAAATTTTGAGAACAAAATTTATATAACAGGGGAGGAATGTAATGTAATACCCCAATTTTTGTAACCGAATTAATTAGGGATGATTGAGATTTATTTGAGAAGAAAATTGATTGGGGGAAATATTTGGAAAATAATCTAAGTAAGGAAAACTTAGGAAAAATGTGCACTGGTGAGTTTCAGACATCTGCGGACGAAGCGGATGAAGAGGGTTTGCGTCTGCATTGACTTTGTACAATTCTAGGACAATTCGGATGACGTGCGGAAGAAGAAGACCCGCATCCGATTTGAATTTGTAATAATTTCTGGACAATTCAGATGACTTGCGGACGATGCGGACGAGGTGGGATCGCGTCCAGAAGACACCTATGGACGGTATAGACGACATTTTGGGATGCATTCCCTCGTCCCAAATTGAGTTGCGGATGGTGCGGATGAGGTCGTGGACGACTCTACTCGTCAGAACAATCGGGGATTTTCGAGAAACCCATTTTAAATTCAATCTCTCTCTTCCGATTTCTTGCTGCAGTGGACAAGTTCTTCTTCTCCAGCCTATCCCCCCTGTGACGTCCAGCTTTCCCCTGTAGATGTGGAAGGCTTTCCATGTGCTTTCCCCTCATTGGACCATTTCCTTTTGAATTGGATAATTTGGCAGTCTCCTTTTTGCAGCTTATCCTGTTGCAGCTGCCAGCTTCCTCTCTTTCCTTCGTCTATATAGGTGAGCCTCTCCTCTGTATGCACTCAGGAAACATGTACGTGGTATAGTGAAAGATTATTGTATTGTCTGCGAGCAAGAAGTAAATTTGAGTGAGTGTGGAGGGCTGTGTGTTAGGTTGAACACTTGGTGCTGCTCCGTGGGTTGCTGTGAGATCTTTGGAGTGCTCTCGGGTCCTCTTTGGCTTCTTCAGGTAATGCAGAGTCTCTTCCATGGATTTATGAATATTGTGTATTGATTTGGAGTAAACGTAGTGGACAACAATGTTCTGATTATTTGGAGTGTGCTTCTACTGTCATTAGTTTATAGATTTCAAGTATTATTGGTAGAAGTTAAATGATGAACTTCCTTATGTTGGTTTACGGTTTTGAAGATTTGTGGATGTCGATTCCCTGTTTTTGGTTGTTGCTTCTGAACCGTGGAGGAATGAGGTAAAAATTGATAGAATATGTCCTGTTTGTTGCTTTTGAACCGTGGTGAAATGAGGTAAATATTGATGGAATATGTCCAGGTAATAGAAACGTTTTCCTGGTGTTTACTATTTGCTATTGTTGGATGTCTTCACTATTAAATTAGTGTTGATTGTTAAAATGGATAAAAATAAATGGATGGAAGCTATGATTGTGTTAGAATGTTAATAACTGAACTAGGTTGGATGTTATTGCTTGGTATTATTAGATTGAGAAAATGAGTGATGTCTTGTATTTTTGTTGGCTTAAATCTTGAATGATTAAGGAGAGATATGAAGATGGCTAGTATTCACTCCGTAATTTCATGATTAAGTAGACATTAAGTGGTTCTCTACTCTGCTGTAGGAAATATGGTAAAGTGAGTTAGAGTAGTTGATTATGATACTCTGTTACGGATGAATAAGACTCTTGTTGACTAGATTAATGAGTAAAGGTCATTTGTTGTGAAGGTACTGTGAAGGTTAAATCGGAGTGTTACACGCATCTCGGACGCCAGGTAAGTTGATACTTACTGTGTTTTGGTCTTCAGACCCTACATCACAAGAGTTAGGATTGCATGTTGTGTGTTCTTTTAATGATATATTTATTAGACATTTGTACGATCATAAAGGACTGTAAGTATTCATAGGCATATTGTATGTCATTCTAATATATGTAAATAGACATGTGGGGGTTCGGGAGGATTGAGAATGATTGTCGTGGTGACACCCCTATTGGAGTACCTACTCCCAATTAGGGAGCGTGAGGTATGGTTAAGCCACGAGAATCTTAAGATTCTCAATGCTCTTGTACTGAAATCCTCAATGCTTTCAATAAAACGACTGGGTATGGCTCGTGGTGACACCCTGATTGGTGTGGTTCCTCATAGGAAACACAGGTTAAGCCACGAGATCAATTGACTTCCCCATCGTCCCAAACTAACAGATAAGATACGGATCTCCTCTGTAATGCATCGTGTGATCATGCATCATATCTGTATTTCATTTTCTTATATCACTTACTGAGCGTTAGGCTCATTAGTTAGGTCATGTGATGTAGGTACGTACGAGAAACAGGAGAACAGGTCAAAGACAGTTGATGAAGGATTTGCATGGGTGGATCTTGTGGCTGGTTGGGCTAAAGAGTTTTAAAAAGAAAATTATTGAAAAAGGGTTTGTAAATTATTTAATATTTCTTAAGGTTTTGTTTTAAATTCCTCTGCATTTTATAAAAGGATTTTATTACTTTTGCTAAAATGGATAAGTGTTTTAAGTAAAGAGTTTTAACGATCGGGTTTTATAAAGGAAGAATACTCTGATGTTTTTATAAGAGAAAAGAAAATTTTTAAATTTCACGCGATTTTAAAGTAAATAAAAACTGGGTCGTTACATGTAATATCCCAAGTTTTTGTCATATTAAGCCAAGGATAAGAATGTTTGATGATATTAGTTTATTAGGTTGTAATCTGTAATTTTGGGAAATGAAGGATTTTCCAAGTTTTAGAAGAATAAGCAAGTGTGTGTGTGGTTGATGAAAAGAAGGAATTGATCGACCACTGAGTGTTTACATTGAAGAAATTGGAGTTCATTGTAGTGTTATGGTCAATCATGGAGGGAGGGACGGTTGATCACGGTCATGGAAAAATATTATAGATTCAAAATAGGGTGTTGAGTGGCTAATCATGTCTGTAAGTTAGTGATCGATCAGCTTTGAATTAGTTTTGTGAAGAAATGTAGTTGGCGGTCAATCAAGTAGAAAGTGCGATCGATCGTGTGAGTGCATTGGTGATCCACTAGCTTCTCCAAATTCTTGAATTTGCGGTCGTTCAAGACAAGAATTGCAGTCGATCGTGATCACGACTCTAAAATTTGAGGTCTATTACATGAAGAGGTTGATCGACCGAGACACTAACAATCGCCTAGAAAATGGATAACAATCGTCTGGAAAACAAAATGACATCTGGAAAATGAACTGTCGTGACTTGTCATCTCTCCTTGTAATGACTATAAAACATATCAGATGGGAGTTTAGGCAAGCCTTATGGTGTTCTCTCAAGATATCTCAAGAGTTTTCTTCTGGAGAGAGAGAGAGAGCTGTTGTGCGATTGTGCGGGAGGAGCTTCAGCATGAGAGGATTTGCTAAGAGAAGTAAGAGATTTTGCTTGTGTTTTACCAGAGGTGGCCTATATCATAAGAATAAATGTTTGTTTGATGGATGAGATTATGTTCTTTATTGCAATATATCTAATGGAATTGTTCTGCTGATTTTGATTTACCTTTAATTACCGCTAATTACTGCGTAATAAAATGATGCATAGAAGAGAATGTTGAAATGTTTGGAAGTGTTCTTTGTTGAAATGGTTTGAGTTTTATGCTTGGAAGATAAATTGTAGTAGATAACCTGTTGATGGATAGTGCTTTGTGGATTGTCTTTGTTGGGTACTGCTTTGATAAATGGTTGAGAAAAGTCTCTCTGTTTAGATAATTTGTTGGGTTGTGTATTGCGTGATAATTGTGGGATGAAGAAAATGTTGTAAATGGTGGAATTACTCTCTGCAGCTACTACTTGATAAACTGTTGAATAAAAATGATGTTCTATCAATTTAATGCTATGCTTTTACTTAGTGATTAATAGACAATGAGTTTCTTTAACTCTGTTTGTTACTGCTAGGTGCATTGTTCTTTGTTTCCTTTGATGTTTGATGGTGGTAGATGATAGAAAATAGGTTTTGATCATGTTATGGCTTTGATAATGTATTGCTTTGATATGTTGTTTGATGCCTTGATAATTCATGTTTCGTAGACTTTAAATTAAAGATTAGGATCATGCCTTGATTGTATTAATGACATGTTAGAATATGCTAAGTTGTGTGCATTCATGTTAATGCATTATGGTTTTGAAAACGTTACAAAAATAGTTTTATGTATTGTTTTGAAAATGGTAAATGGATGCTCATACATATCAAGTGAATATGTTCGGGGTTAGTCGTATGGGACGCTAGCCTAAGAACAAGTCAGTGAGGGCCGATCACCCAAAGCGGACAACATTCATTTGGGCTGTATGATTATCCATTGTATCATTAAATATAAATGACTTAAACAAAATAAAAGTAAAAGGGCATGTGGGGGTTCGAGAGATTGGTGACGATCCTGGTGGTATCACTCCTGATGGATACAACTCATCCCACGTAGGGATTGAGTGACGGTTAAGCCCAACATGGACTTTAGGTGTATCTTTTCTTCTACACTAGAAATCCCCAACGTTTGGACTGATAAGTGAAATGTAAACTGAATGACAGAAAGGATAGGTTCTTTTCTGAAAACAAAAACTGCATATGTTTCTATAAAAGTTGCATAGCAGGAGCATTGCATATTTTCTATCTCTTACTGAGCATTAGACTCATAGTTTAAGTCTCATGATGCAAGTATGCATGGTATTTTATATAAAAACATATCTTTCAAATTATATGTTTTAAATGTACGAAAACTGGGTCGTTACACCACATGCACTTTCATTGTGGATATTTATCTCACCCACATTGTCTACCAATCACAATCTGGTACGTTCATATATCTTTCTGCATAGCCACCTCATTCTGTGGATTCCATCTCACATCCGCAAATACCAACGCTTTCGTAAACACCTCATTTCGCAGATACACCCCATTCTGCAAATACACCTCATTCCATGGATACCTTCTCACATCTATAGATACACCAACATATCTGTGGACACCAATAATTCCATGGATACACTTCATTTCGCAGACATCATTCTGTGAACACATACACATCATCCCGCATATATCAACATATCTTTCCACCACATTAGCCTTCAAATTTTTGCCATGGGAAGATAATGATTAAATGTAACGTTAATTACTCCTTTTAAATTCAAAAATATAATATTATACATGAAATTGTATGAGAAAATTTTCAAGTGTTACACATCACCAAACTGTAAAAGTTCTCAAGGGTAAATTCAATAAATGATGTTGATCATGTTTAAGAAATAATTAAACCACGGTAATGACATCTTCAAATTCGACAAAACATCATTCAAATCTATGGGAGAATATCTCGCATTTTGACCTGCTATATCAAATCTCGCTCTTTAAAACCTTAAAGTTATTCTCTCCTAATGAAATATCAAACCTTGATCCAAAAGTGGAACATCTTATCTCCCTAGAAACATATTTTTCAACAAAATATTTGATCCAAAATCACTATCTTCAATAAAAATATTCACCTTAAAAATTAAAGCTGAAAATCATGGATATCACAAGATTTAAAAAGATATCCCACAAATTCATATATTTCACAAATACAGATATTTTTGTGATAACAAATCAATCACAAAATCAAATCAAATTTAATAGCGAGAATAATCATATAAATCTCAAAATTGGAACCTGATTTGAATTTCAACCAAATCTCTATGATTGAAATATTCTTGTGATTCTAAATCTGTCTCAAATCATTAAATTTAATTTCTAAAAAATAGTCCAAAAATCATAAGGATTTTCAACAATTTTTATCTCTGACAAAATCTCAACTGTGTAAAGAACACTCTTGTAGTAGCCCTAATTGAACAGCTTGACAGCGAAAATAGATGACAGCGATTCAGATTTGTGGCGACACACCATGAATAGAAAACCATCTGAGAGCGAAACTGTTGCTTGGAGGGACAACAGTTCATGCTAACTAAAAACAGGAAAAAATCATAACTTTCATGATGGACCAAACAACAATTTTTAATGATGGTTGGATGGTAGAGAGGAACAAATCTTCATGAAGAAGACAAATGACACGAGAAACAGTTTTTCCTCTTTTTTTCTTCTCAAAAACAGTAATTTTCTAAAAAATTACAAAACCTTATTTCGAGAATTGATGTATGAAAACCTAGATTCTTAAATCTTTGCCCAATCAGATTTTGATACCACTTGCTAGAAATCAAATGATAATCAAGAAAAGAAAATACTAGCTATAGTTTTCAATGTTCTTTGTATTGATATAATTGTTTCCACTGTTCTTTCATTCTTCAACAAAATTCTAGAAAAATGGGAAATTAACAAATCAACCACTGTACTTTGTGATCAATGACAATTTAACAACTGAACAATTTTTGCTAACAACTTAAACACTGAACTATAGAAAATGGACAAAGTCAACACCGCGGTTACGTTTTCCATTAAATAATATTGTCATTCCTCTGCGGAACGTTAGCTTTCCGCAACAGAATGTTGTCTTTTCGCTGCAGAAAGTGAGTCCTTGAAATAGAACTCAAGAAAATCGTCGTTCCGCAGAGGAACGTCATCTTTCCGCGAAGGAAAGACAACATTCCGCAGAGGAAAGACGACTTTAGTCTGTAGAAAGATGACTTTCCGCAGAGGAAAGACAACGTTCCATAGAGAAAAGACAACTTTCCATTGTGGAAAAACAATATTCCGCAGAGGAAAGACGACTTTCCACTGCAGAAAGACAAAATTCTGCAGAGGAAAGTTGTCTTTCCGCAAAGGAAAGTCTACAAATAAAAAAAATCCATTGTTTTCTTCTTAGAAAAACACAGACAAGCTATGATTCTCTCATGGAGAGTAAAACGATTTTAAATCATTCAAAATCTAAAACATTAACATTCTTTTACAAAATCTTCTAAATTATAAAACTTAAAAAAAATAAAATCAACTTATATAGTATTTTTTCAAATCGATTTTTTATGGATATTAACTCTTTTCTACTGAAAGTCTTTAAAATCACGAGTTCTTGCAGTAAGTTATCCATGAGTATCAGCTCTTTTCCGCTGCGAGTTCTTAGAAAGTTAACGACGATATTTGCAGCGGTGATTTCCCATAATTTAGTGATTAAGTTGTTAACAAAAATACGTTATTGATTAACTTCTCATTTATCACAAAATCTAATGGTTGATTTGTTAATTTCCCGAGAAAAATACACGTACATTCTTACTGACTGTATACTAAACTTACACTTGGTCAGCAAAAGAGCATGATTTAGATTTCAGAGGAAATTGATGCACTAGCGGAAGGGGTAAAGAATTATCCTGTAAAATATGTTGTTGCAAGTGTTGAAGAAGGAAAATGTTGGAGAAACTAGGTGGGCTGCTCCTAGAGAAAATGGTCAACCTCGAGGTCGACCTTACTTTGGACAGAGACGAAATTAAGTTGTGCTAATTGAATTTTCCCAGCTGGTGGCTGACCCTTTCCTTCTTTCCTTAAATTTCTGTAATTTCAATTATGGAAAGTAAACTTTAAATGTGCGTAACTTTTTCTATTGACATCCTTTTGAGATGAAATTTGGACCACTTCTTTTTGGATAAGATAAGAAAAGAACCCTTTAAGATCATATAAATATCATCCATGGATTAAGAAATATGCATGATACAAAATGCATCACCAGAAATAGAAAGTAATGTGACGAATGTTCCCATATAGATGATTTGTTGATGACGCGCATTTGGAAAGTTGGACACCACTTCACACTTTCTTCCTCCAATGAGTAAGCATGCGGATGCCAATAAAAAAGGCTACCAAAATTACAAGTAACTTAATCCCATGATATAATGCACACGAGGGGGAACTTTGGATATAACTCACCAAATGTTTGAGAAAGGAATTTCTTCAATTTTGAAATAAGCAAAAACTTTTTGTATTCAAACTCAATCGTTTTAAACATAAGCATTAGGTAACTTTATATAGCCTTTTACAAAGTATAAAATAATAATAAATTAATTAAGCAATAATAACCCTAATCGATTCATAGAATAAGTTGTCTGATTTTCTATTTAATAGAAATTAGGTTAATTAACTAAAATATTATTTAATTAATATCTTCCTTTCTTCTTCTCCAAGTCTAGAGGTCTATTGACTGCTATTTCTTGTTGAAATCGTCCACTTGGATGGTTTCCATATCTTGATTTTCCTTGCTCTCCAAGTTTGGACAATTAGACTTTCCTTAAATTTTGCTCTCTGTTCTTTGGGTTTTTAACATAGCAAATGAAGTTCACATTTGGCGATCCAACTTATTTTATAAAGTTTAGAAAGTCAGTTACAATCGTCATGACGCAATCTTTTTGAAATGACATCGTTTGAAATGCCAAAATAGTCAAATACTTGTCAGAGGTCAAAAAGAACACAGTTTTTGAAAAGCATTTTCATTTCTCTTTCATTGTTCATGAACTTCCACCTATGCTTAACCTTAAATCTTTCCATGATATTATTTGTAACTTGATTAATAATTCAATAGACTCATAGTCTATAAAAAATGTTAAGCTTCTCCAGAAGGAAAGCTCGGTTTGTCATCTTCAACGTCTTGCCCATTCCCCACCCTCTAGGGTTGTAATCCCCTTTCGTCAAAATCAGAGCTTGTCAAATTTATTGACGGCTTCTTCGATGCAATTCTGTATTTTTTATGGTGTCTTACTTGCTTTTGCAATGAAGATTTTGGAGAAGTTGTCAAAATAACAAACTGCAGAAATCAGTTCAAAGCTCTACCCGTATTTAAGCACATTGTTTAGGGTGAAGGGATCATCACGAGGAACAATCTGGAGGTTTAAATTCATGGGTTAGTGAATGATCAATTGATCATTCGTTTGGTTGATTTGATGGAAATGAAACATTGTCAAGAACAAACAAGCTGCGTTCAAAGTTGAATCGATATTCATCATCGCCTACATTTGGCAACAGTACAAATGCTTATTAGTTTGCAGCTTCTTTAGCATTGGCGACCGATGAAGCCGACTTACACAACATTTATTCAAAGACATGCAGATTTTGGCGATGGAACGACAAAGTCCACAACAATTACGCCTTCCAAATGACCCCTCACCTTCTCCTTCTCCGACGCCACAAATTCTGTATTGGAATCCACCGCCTGCATCCCACTCAACCCTGGATATACAGCAATTGAAGCAATCGAAAACCCCTTCGCTCTCGCCGGCGAAAAGTTCTCACCCCAACTGATTTGATCAATCTGTCCCTCGAAATAATCCCTAATCCTTCCAATTGACGCCCAAATCTCCACTTTCGCCTCATTTCCCGCGTCTTCATTCAGTTTCATGAAGCTCGCCCTTACTGCGGACCCTGGCGGCGGAGCAACTGGTCCTCGGAGATCATCCGCCACCCAATCGACGGCCATGATGTCTTCACAGATCGGAAGCACAGATTCATTGACCACGCCAACATGACTCGGATGCGCTGCGTAGGAGCGGAGAGCCTCCTTAGACGGGTAGCGGCTGTGGAGGATGTGAGTGAAGCTGTAGGAGGAGGATCCAGTTCGTACGATCGGAGCAGCGGCGAGATGAAGTACACCCTCGAGAGAAAGGAGGCCGTTGAGTCCACCCATCATGGAGTCAATCTTGGAAGGCTCAACGCCGTCCTTGACCTTGAAGAGTACAACGTGCTCGATTGTTTGAGACGACATGACAGGGGTGACGTAAGGTCGGATGTTGATGGAGAAAGGCCGGCGGAGAGAAAGGAGGCGACCGGGAGGAGAGAAAGTTCGAGAAAGAGCTGGGGAAAAGAGAAGGCGAGTTCTAAGAGATAGCGTCATTGCCCTAAAGGATTATAGATGGCGGCTTCGGATAGGACAGCAACAGGCCAGAAGATGAGATGAGGTGAGGTGACCAGGGAAAACTGTATGTCGTCAATCACTTCCTCGACCGACATGTTTTAAATTGTAAAACAAATTGGTTCTGGAATATTAGTTTGAAGAAATAACAAAACAATCATCCTTCTTTACTATTGGGACAAACTAACAATCATATTTTTCGTTAACAAATTGAAAAAGTAACGCCGTCAATATTACTGTCACATTTATCATTAAATGCTATAATATCGAGTTGTGACAGTTCGTCTACAAATTGCCACGACTCCAAAATTTTAAAAATTCACACGACATCTTGTTGGTCTGCGGCAGCTTCATAAGAAACCATTGCGATATGATGATAAACCACTGTGGTGTCACAAAAAACCACAGAACGAGTCACAATAAACATCTGCGGTGTCATATGAAGCCACAACGGTTTATTGTCACATCGTTGCGGCGTCATAAGAAACTGCCGCGGTTTATAGTCACATCGCTGCGGTTTAATACGTGTTTCGTTTAGCAATTTTCTAACTTGTGCAGATTTCACATATTCAAACAAAGTGAAATGTTGGCTCGGGAAAATGCTAATTTTATAGTTTCATAATAATCAATTTTCATTTCATCATCAACAATCAAATTATCAATTCCATTATAAACATATCATGTACATATGCATTACAAATTACAACTGCAAACCAATTCTATTGCAACCATATAATGTGCATGTGCTCTAAGAATCGGTGTGCTCGAAGAAATTGTTGTAAATGATCATTGCATGTTTGTTCATTCAATCCCATTATCTGACATTCCATATTCGATAGACTTGTCGTGATGCAAAACCGAAGCTCCGCTTGCTACCAAGCGTGATGCCTTTCCAACTTTCTCGAGCAAGTGTGAACGTCGTTGTGACACTTTATTTGAAACGTCATTTCACCTAGTAGGCATCCCTCAACCGATGCTTCGGCTAGTTGACCGCGAACCACGAAGTCATCGAAGAGGTGTAAGTGGAAGCAATGTTGGAGTAGAGCTCAACGACGATGTTCTGAGAGTTATGGTTTTCGTCTTCTATGTTTTGGGAGGCTAGGTTTCTGCCATTTTCGGTACAGTTACAGGACTCGTAGTGCTCTGAGTCGGTTGCATACAATGGCACGGCTTAGAGCACTCCAAGTCCTATAACTGTACCGACAATGGCCGAAATCTAGCCTCCCAAAATATCAAAGATGAAAACCGTAGCCCTCAGAACGTCGTTGTTGAGCTCTACTCCAACATTGCTTCTAACTCCAACATTGCTTCTAACTCCAACATTGCTTCCACTTTCACCTCTCCGATGATTTTGTGATTCGCGATGAACTCGCCAGACCTTACATGCGATTCTTATATATTAGGGTTCTGGAAATGAATAACGAAATACAATAAATCGCTGTGGTGTCATATGACACCGCAACGGCGTGACGATAAAACCGTTGCGGCTTCATATGACACTGCAGCGGTTATTGTGACTCGTTCTGCGGTTTATTGTGACACCGCATCGGTTTATCATCACACCACAGCGGTTTCTTATTAAGCCGCTGCGGGCCAACAAGATGTTGTGTGGTTTTTTGAAACTTTAGAGCTGCGGCAGTTTGTAGATGAACCGCCGCGGCTCCACATTATGGCATTCAACGGCAAACGTGACAGCGATGTTGGCGGCGTCATTTTTTCATAGTTCAGTGGTTAATTTGTTAGAAAAAAAAATGATAGTTTGTTTTTCGACAATAATAAAGGATTATGGTTGTTTTGTCATTTACCCTGTTAGTTTTCACTAATGTTTTAATTCTTTAGCAAGATAATTAATAAAAAAAATATAATTTCCAGGTAATATTATGTGAAAATGAGTATTGATATTTTAGGTAAAAATTTTATTAAATATTATTAATTGGGTAACCATAGAAAAAAGAAATAGTATAGGATGGACAATTGATTCTAGTTAAAAACGTGTATGCACTAGGAAGGGAAAAATAATTAGAACGTTGTAGTTTAGGAAAGATTGCAGAAAGAAACGTTGTCGCAGGATGATGTAGTGCCCAAAGATTTAAACACATGGTCGCATTTGTTAGGAACCATGCGATGGTAGCAATGAATATCCACAGTGAACAATATAGTTGCGAATATTCGAAGTGAACAATGGAACCTCATAATGTAGGTATTTGCAGGAGGGATAAGCATCCACGGATGTGGTGACACGTGTATCCGCGGATGGAAAGGCTTGCGCGACGAGTAAAAATGTCATCGTTTCAATAAGAGGTTTATGGATAATTAGTATCTGCAAATGGAAATGTGTCTGTGACAAGATAAAAATGTCGTTGTTTCAATAAGAGATTATGGATAATCGGTATCCGCAATGGAAACGTGTGCGCAACAAGTAAGAACGTTGTCATTTGAATATAGAATGCATGGATCCGCGAATGGAAACGCATCTGTGGCAAGTAAGAACATCATTGTTTGAATATGCGACGCATAAATCTACAAATGAAAATGCATCTACGGCGAATGGAATGTTAAGTAAAACGTTGCCGTTTGTATATTCGATTTCGCAAATAAACAGGTATTTGCAGAAGTGAACACATTTGCAACGAATAAAATGATGGAAAGCGTCGTCGTTTTAAGATAAGGTTGTGAAAAAAGTAAGTATCCATGAGAGTATTGGTGTCACGACCCGGAGGTGGGCCTAACAGAACTGCCGGGTCAGGCGACCCGATCCTCGTGGGGGACCTGATCCCTTAGCCCAAGGCATGAAAGTATTAGCGAAAGACTTTTACAATTTAGATTGGCCCAAAGGGTATGAGTCTAGTCCGTATAGCGATCACGAGAAAATAAAGATGCGTAAATTAAATAGAAATCCAAAGTATTGTGCAATCAAATCCAAACAAACAGAATTTAAGCGTTTACAAACCAAGTGTAAATATCCTCACCAGATAACAAATAAACACTCCAAATAGAAATAGATTAAGTAGAACACTCCAGCTCTGGATCCTCAAGTACTCCTGCCTTTACCTGGAATTTGGGAGGGGTCATTTGGGGTGAGTGCCTAACCCAGTAAGGTATTCCTAGACTAGATACATCACATGTGAAAATTGGTCTTTCTCTTCTTTAGAAAACATTGCTATGTTCCTCTTTTACCGTACATGGATTTTTAACCAAAAACTCTTTATCATTTTATAAACCTGACTCGAGGCCATTGATGAGGCTTTTATCAAAAACCTATTGTATACATAGACAGCCATAGTCGCTCTATACTTTCTCAACTAATCCATACCTAGAATAACATCAAACTGACTCATGGGTAAAACAACTAGATTTGTAAAAAACTTGCAGTCATCAATCACTATGCAGACTGCTCTGCACACCGATGCTACTCCACTCTGGACACCAAGAGGGGTACTTAGCCTGAACGGATATTCCATCTCCTCCAATGACAGACCTATAATGGATGCAAAAATGGAAGACACAAAGGAGTGTGCCAACTCGGTATCAAACAATACTCGTGCAAAAGAATAGGATATAAGAATCATACAGTCCACTACACTGTGATCATCTTGGCTGTGGAAATAATCAGATTCACCAATTACATAGGCATGTCCAGACACTTTCTCCTTTCCCCTGTGGCTCCCTCCACGACCACCTCTAACTGAGCTTTGGCCTATACCGTCGCTCTGAAATGACTGTTCCCTATGATTCCCTGATCTCTGCTGAGGATAAGGGTTTGAATCATAGTTCTGCTAATAGCCTGTCGCTCTCTGGAAATTTAGACTAGTGGGTCGGAACTAAGTCTGATAACTCGGATGGCTCCTATTGACTATTGTGGGGTATAAGTTGACTGATCCTAGTATTGTGGGAAGGGTTGTCTACCAAAACCACGCTATCTTCCAGGAGTACTATGGGTAGCACTACCCTGGGAAGAGGAAAATGACCTACGCGATGGCTGCTGTTGCTGGATTTATGGGCAGTTCTTCTTAACGTGCCCTGGTTGCCCACATATATAACAAGTGTAGGGGGTTAACCTCCCACTGCAAGATGATTTGCTGCTGGCACTATGACTTGGACCTCCACTAGATCCTTGCCCTTGGAACCTCTCTTGGTTCTTCCTCATCATCTTCCTGTCGTCTCTCTTTGCATGTTTTTCTTGGATGCTTCCATGACTAGCATCGATACTCCTCTCCAAATTCTAAGCTGCCTCAAAGACCTCTAATAGACTGTCAAATTGCATAACTACAACCTCGTGCTGCAGCTTTGGCCTCAAACCCAACTGAAACTTTACCACCTACCCTTGTTCAGAAATTCCCCCAGAGTAAGGCAAAAGCTCATAGAACCTACTGTAGTACTCCATTACTGTTTGTTGTCCTTGGGTCAGCTCATGGAAAGCTCTAGCCATGAGCTGACCTTTAACACTCCAAACATAAATAGATTAAGTAGAACACTCTGGCTCTGGATACTCAGCCACTTCTGACTTTACTTGGAATTTAGGAGGGGTCGTTTAGGGTAAGTGAATAACTCAGAAAGGTATTCTTGATGCACCAGCGGAAGGGGTAAAGAAATAACTTGTAAATACTTGAAGAAATATGGAAATATCAGCCACAGATTAGGAAATATGTTTAAGAGATCTTGAGTCACCGGAAATAGAAAGTAATGTGACGAATGCTACCGTATGGATGATTTGTCGATGACGTGCTTTTGGAAAGTTGGACACCACTTCACATCTTCTTCCTCCAAGGATGAAGAATGGGGATACCAATGAGAAAGGCTCCCCAACTTACAAGTAATCTTAATCCCGTGATATAACGCACACGAGGGGGAACTTTGGATATAACTCACCAAAGTTTTGAAAAAAGAATCTCTCCAATTTCGAAATAAGCAAAAGTTTTTTGTATTCAAACTCAATCGCCTTAAACATAAGCATTATGTGGCTTTATATAACCTTTTACAAAGCATAAAATAATAATAAACTAATTAAGCAATAATGTAACAACCCGGTTTTTATTTACTTTGAAAGTCGTGTAAATTAAAAAAAAAACTTTTTCTTTTATAAAATCGGAGTGAGACTTTTCTTTATAAAACCTGATTGTTAAAACTCTTTACTTAAAACATTTATCAAATTATAGCAGGAGTAATAAAATCATTTTATGAAAAGCAGCAGAATTAAGACAATACGATAAAGAATATTAAGTAATTTGCAAATCCCTTTTTACAATTAATTTCCTCTTTAAGCTCTTTAGCCCAGCCAGCCACAAGATCCATCATGCAAATACTTCATCCATGGCTACAATATGTTCTTGCACATATACCTACATTACGGGGAAAACAATGAGCCTAATGCCCAGCAAGAATAAGAATTTATGCAATGCAAATGGTGCATGACCACACGATGCATTACAGAAGAGAGCCGTATCTCTTCTGGAAGTCAGGGTGGAATACTCCGATGGGGAGATATATCCATCGAGGGTGTTCCACATGCTGGTATTGTCACTTTTGTTAAAGACGTTGGGGGTTTCAGAACGGGTTAAAGGTGAACCCAGCTTCCACGTAGCTAAATCTAAACCTACCACTCCCTATGTGGGAGGAATACTACCGTATGGAAGTGTCACCAATCACCCGAACCCCCACACACCTATTTAAGTATGACATACAATATGTAAACAGTTTAATAATTCCTACGGTAATGCATGAATGCCATGAAATAATATACAAAGAGCACTCAACCATACACAAGGCACAGACGTCAAGTATAATTCTCATAATATTGAAAGATTTCCTAACAATAATAACCATTCACGACAAGCAATTTAAAGAAAAGGAGGGATTATCGATTAAGCTAAACATTCATTAACAGTGTAACTTTTAAGGTATAACTCACGTGCAGATGTATATCATCTTTTACCAAATTTTATTTATGCTAATCTCACCTACGACTAATCAAATTTCTAACCTCCATTATTCTACTATAAGCAAGATTGAGTCGTAATAGCCTACAATATCAAATACAAGCAGAACAAATTGGTTCACAATACACTAAAATCCACATTTTTACACTCTACAACACTTAGTTTAGCAATCCATACCTTCCATAATTGACAACGAGGTTTAGTTCGATTACTATACTATAACAATGTAAATGATAGTAAACCATCATAAATCCACACTAACTAACCTTAGAATTTATCACATTAGGAAGGATGATAGCAATATAAATCCTTTGGTTTATTTCTTGGCAGTTGAGCAGGACAGATTAACATACACTTATTAATGGTGTTCCCATATGAATCAGCAAATCTTATACAAGTCTCCCACTTTAACTCTTGTAGTTAAGAGGTTAAACATGCTCTCAATACAATGACACCAAATGTGAGTAGAACTACGATTTCTAATACTCAAATCCATGCTCCACAACATTCAGACTAAACCATGCTCAAAACAATGACCCTTGCAACAACTACAACTTTAATATTAAACTAAACAGAACCATCACTAACAGCATACTCACCCTATTCTTCATGCTTCTCAATATTCGATTCCACATTCTAAGCATTGAACAACCAAGCAAAATCACCAAGCAAAACATGGCAGTCACAATCTCTAGCGATTTAAGCAGAAACTAGAAATCCAAAAGCAATTGAACCTCAAACAACCCGTAATGTAGGTCCATCCCTTGGCCAACAGAATTCTAGATTCTTACCTCTTGTTGTGCAGAGGTCAAGACAACCAAATTCCTAATCGTTCAATCCTCCAATATTTCCTAAATAAAGACAACATGAGTGGTTAATTCAATTCCTCATAGCCAAGCTTGACTGGAAATCCATAGTGCAATTAATAAAATTCCCAATAATCAAATCTTTACCTTCTAACTTCACGATGGAAATCCCCACAACAAACTTCTTCAAGGTAACACACTACTCTTCACTGAACTCACCCAATCCTTCTCACCTATCTAGCAATGTAACACTCACCAATTACTTCTCACTTACAAGGTAATATAGTCATTCCCTCACACTTCACAGTTGCCAGAAATAAGGCACAGAAGACTTACCTCATATAGGCGTACGAGAGAGGGAGAGATGGGCTGCAGGGGATAAACATGACACACACCCATACCAAGGAGGGGAAGTCAACCCACCAAGGGCCACGTGGAAAAGCTTCCACATCTCCAGGTTAGACTCGACATCGCGGCAAGGGTCTGGAGGAGGGAGATTTCGTTGTTGCAGACACAAAATTGGAAGAGAGAGATGATTTTAAAATGGGTTTCTGGAAATTCTCGATGTTACGGACGAGTCGAGTCATCCGCAGTACTCGTCCGCATCCTCCGAAAGTCAATTTGGGACTAGAAAATACGTCCCCAGCCTGTGTCTGTACATCTGTAGGTGCCTTGCGGATGCAACATGACGTCCGCATGTGTCATCCACATCGTCTGAATTGTCCAGAATTTAGGACAGATTCATTCAGACGCCATTCATTCTCGTCCGCCGTCATCCGCATCTTCTAAATTGTCCAGAATTTAGGACAGATTCATTCGGACGCTGCCCTGTGTCGTCCGCAGTGATCCATCGGCGTCCGTAACCCAACTTTTGTACATTTTTCCTAAGTTTTTCATACTTAGTTCATTTTCCAACATTGACCCTCAACTTTCCATGCACAACTTACGTTCACTATTGCATAATTTGACGTAATATTCGTATATTAAGATTACCCAGAATTATTATATCATCAAAGATGGAAAAGTATTTTCGAGGTATTACAAATAATAACCCTAATAGGCTCATATAATAAGTTGTCTGATTTTCTACTTAATAGAAACTAGGTTAATTAACTACAAAAATATTAAATTAATATCTTTCTTTCTTCCTCTTCAAGTCTAGGTGTATTTGGCAGCTAATACATGTTGGTGCTTGTCCACTTGGATAGTTTCCATGTAGAGATTTCCTTGGTCTCCAAGTTTGGACACTTGGACTTTATTTATTCTTTGCTCTCTGTTCCATGGGCTTTTGACATAGGAAATGAAGTTAAAATTTAGCAATCCAACTTATAATAGAAAGCTTAGAAAGTCAACTACAATCTTTATGAAGCATACATTTGAAATAACATCGTTTGGAGTGCCAAAATAGTCAAATACACATAAGAGGTCAAAAGAAAGACAGTTTTTGGAAAACCCATTAAATATTCCACAATATTCCTTGGACTTCCACCTATGCTTGACCTTGAATCTCTTCATACTAATATTGGAAACTTGATTTTTAATAGAATGGACCCGTAGTCCATCAATTCTTAGACTAGATGCATAACATGCAAAACTAGTCTTTCTCTTATTTAGAAAACATTGCTATGTTCCTCTTTTACTGTACATGGATTTTTAACTGAAAACTCTTTATCATTTTATAAATCTGGTTTGAGACCATCGATGAGGATTTTATAAAAAAACTTATTGTATACATAAACAACTCTATCTCGAAAAAAAGCCATCACTATTTTCCCATTCGAAAACGATATTAGTGAAAATGGGTGGCTGCTCAAGGACCCACTCGACACTCATTAGAGAATAGGTGGGTCACCTGTTGATGGCAACACCTCATAAAGCAAATAAAAGACAAATGACGGTGATCTAGAGATCCAATGCGTCACCCGAGTTTTGCTCGTGAGCTAGGCTCCGCGTCAACACAACCTATATGATCATACAAAACAGATAAAGTTGCTGGTGACAGATTATTCCTCAACTAGCCACCAATAGGTTCCATGTTGATAGGTGTTGCCGGCGAGTGGAGCTATGAGCTGTCATGCCACCCGTCAAATGAAATGGTGCTATGATAGCAAAACTCATCGACAGACAACCTTCTGATTCGTGTGACTAAAACCCTGGCTAGGTTCTAGGGCTTGAAACCCAAAGAAGCGTCATCACCTTCCCATCTCCATTTTCAACTTTTGGGGCTCCAAACCCGAGGACATGGCACCAATTCACCATCCTTATTTCGTACATACAAAACATCAACCTTCACACAGTAGAAGGCTTCATGGGATAGTCTCGTGAAGCTTTGGCGCTAGAATGCCTTGAACCGGTGATCGATCGATGATCGTCCGGAGTTGCCTCTAGACTTTGGATGACCGATCGATCCATTTGCGGTCGATCGACCTCTGCCTTTGGTCGATCGACCTCTGCCTTTGGTCGATCAACCGCAAATTTTCGATCGACCGACCTCTCGCTCCTGGTCAATCTCCTAGTCAATTGGTTATCGACCAGGCCCGTCTCCGATGTGATTTCTCCGCCAGAGACGGTCTGTTTCTCCCTGTTTTTGTCTCCAATCAATCCATAAATCTTCCTAGACTTCGAATAGTTCAACATTCAACAGAGGAGTCCCTCGGATTCGAGCTTTTGAGGATCGACTTCGAGGCCAACAATTTCCAAAAACCTAACCCTAAATTGAGGAGGAAAACCTTACCGTTTCGTGAATTGTCTTCACGAATGTTGCTCCCCTCGTCGCCGCAAACATTTGCCTTCCGTCTAAACATCACGATTTTCCCGTTTGATCTCCGGCGTTTCTCCCCCTCACGTTGTCTTTGTCGACCGAGTGAAGAAGGTGAAGAGAAGGGGAAACCCCTTCTATTCCCTCTTTTATTTAATCATTTTTTTTATTTAATTAATTTATTTAATAAATAATATATATATAAATATATATTATGTATCAAATAAACTCAATCTGATTCTCAACTTTAATTCTGATTTGATTCAAACTCTAGTCGACAAACGTCTTTTGATTGATTTATTTTCTAATTTCATTTCCTCCAATTTATTTATCACTCAGTTATTATCCAATTTACCGATTTTGACTATTTTACCAAGAATTCACATGTCGTTACGCAACAAATCGAGTCAATCCTTCAACGACTTGACCTATTAATACGTAAAAAATTAACACGTGAAATTTATTATTTGAAAATTTCACGAGTCCCATAATTGGGGTCGAAGGCAGTGTATGTGTCCGAGTGAACAACTTATCAGAGTGAAACGCCAAGTGCAAAGCCCCTGTAATGTCATGAAATAATTATTAACGCTAGAACTCTAATAATAAGCAGGTTGTGGTGTTTTATGGAGGATTAAACACTGAATTAAGACCAAAGAAAAGTTTGACACCTGCCTTCTCTCTCTTTCCTCTCTCCAGCTATATAAGGGGTGTGAGTTTGAGGTAAAGTGCACTAGTAAACTATTGAAGACTGTGAAGGTTAGCTCTGCATTTGTTAAGCAAGGTTAAAATTTCAAAGTTTCGAATAAGATATTGCTCAGGTAAGTAATGACTGTGTGTTCCTGGCTTAATAGCCTACATCATAGGATACTAGGAGCTAATTGGTTTAAATTGTTTATTGAATAACAGTGGTTTATTTTGTTTATAACTGTCCGATTAAATTGAAGAATTGTTGGTATGATGTAAACTGTGTTATATTTGCTTATGGAGGAACAAATTGGTTTAAATTGCTTACTAAAGAACTGTTGTTCATTTTGCTTATGGAAAATTGTTCTAAGACCTATTAGCTTATTTTATTACTATTGGTTATTGAATTTATTTCTATTCGTTGTATGGATATGCATCATGAAATCTGTTAGCGCATGCAAGAAAGATTAAGAAAGAATATAAGCTACGGAAAGGGGTCATGGTAGGGCAGAGATTGAACTTGGTTGTCCCGTAAGAGATGGACCAAATGGTGCATATTTATCCCTTGACTGTGCTCAACGATCAGACTGAAAAGTAAAAGAAAGAGGAAAACTGGAAATGATAATGCGAATGTTTTTATGTATACTGCATGATATGTTGTACACTTAGTAATTCTCCATACTTATTAAGCAATTAGCTCATAGTTTAAGCCTATGATGTAGGTGATTGTAACGATGAAGATTTATATGTGAATCGATCTCACTGACGTGTAAATTGATAAGGGTGTGCAAAAGTCGGTTCGGTTTGGTTCGGTTGTAGGGCTGATTCGAAACCAAACTGACTTTTTTTCGTTTGTAAAAAATAGAACCGAAACCAAACCATTTAAGAATCAAAACTGAGCTAAAACCAAACTATTTTTTATTTAATTTTGGTTTTACTCATTATATAAAATAATATATATTTTTAATTTTTATATATAAATATAAATTTATTTTTTACCAATATAAATTTAACTAAAATAATTAAAAGTCAAAACAATCATTTATTTTGATGAAAAGAAATAGGGAAAATGACAAAACAACCATCGTACTTTGTGATCAATGACAAGTCAATCACTAAACTATTTTTTTGAACAATTTAACCACTGAACTATGAGAAATCACCGCTGCGAACATCACTGTTAACTTTTTGAAAATCGCAGTGGAAAAGAACAAATATGATGGAAAAAATGGAAAAAAAACTCGTGATTTTAGAAAAGATTTTCAATGGAAAAGAGATAATATCCATGGAAAATAGATTTAGAAGATTTTGGATTTTGTAAAAAAATGGATTTAGATGATTTTAGGTTTTATAATTTAGAAATTTTTGTAAAAGAATGTTAATATTTTAGTTTTCAAATGATTTAAAATTGTTTTACAGTCCATGGGAGAATCACAGTTTGTCTGTGTTTTTCTATGAAGAAGACAATGATCGATGACGATCGACGACGATCCGTGGCGGATTGTCTAGTAATCCACGGCGACTTGAAGTCGCGGTGGCTTGATGACAAATCGCGGTTGATTGACGACGATCCGCTGCGGCTTGACCAAAATCCGCGGTGAATTGATAAGAAGAAAATTCCTTTCTTTCACCTAGTGCGACAATGAATCTTTGCAGATCGATAATTCTCTCCATTTTCAATGGTTTTGGATGCATGAGGACTCGTTTTCCATCATCTTTTCGTGATGCACAAGTAGGAAACATCTGTTTTGTCAATCTGTTACCGTTGTAGGGAGAAACCATCCTCTGAACGTGCGAAGCTTCACGGTTTTGAATTGTGTAAGGGAAATTAGAGGACTTAGAAGCATTTTTAGGCCTCGAAAGTGAGACAAGTTGCCTTTGGCATCTTGCCAGCCCGTAGATCTCGAAAAGTTATGCGAAATCAAAAAACTAATTCGTCAAATCGATCGATTGAGCACAAAGTTATGGCCTTTCGAAGTTTATGAGTAAACGATCTTATTTTTTTCTTGCTCAAATCTGCTTTGATGTGCACCGAATGACAAAACAGATCTCTCCTCAAGTGTTCAAATTCGTTGAAAATGGAAAGAATTATCAATCTGCAAAGATTCACCGTTTCTTTAAGTGAAAGACATGAATATCCTTCTTATCAATCCACCCCGGTCGTGGTCAAACTGCCGCAGATCATCATCAATCCGCCGCAATTTGTCGTCAAGCCACCGCGGTTCGTCGTCAAGCCACTGCGATTCGTCGTCAAAGCGTTTAATGACAAATGTGACAGTAATGTTAGTGGGGACTTTTTTTCATAGTTCAATGGTTAATTTGTTAGTAAAATAGTTTAGTGGTTGACTTGTCATTGATCACAAAGTACAATAGTTAGTTTGTCATTTTCCCAAAGAAATATAAAATTCAATCAAATAATCAAGTAATAATCAATCTATTTAATAATTAATTAGTATAATTCGTATAATTCATTAAAATATTTATAATTAGGTATAATCTATTAATTAAATCATTAATTAATATAATTTAATAATTTTATTATTAATTAGATAATAATTTAATTACTAATTAGTATAGTTTAATAGTTAATTAGTCAATAATTCAATTATTATTTATGTATCAATCAAATAATTTAAATTTTAGACAATTGTGGGACTTGAGTTTTGAACGAATAACTGTTTATTGAATAATTTCTTAATATTAGCCCTAAACCAAACTGAACTGATAACTTCGGTTACTACAAAATAGAACCAAAGATCGGTTCTAAGTAGGGGTGTTCAAAACCGAACCGAACCGACAAACCGAACCGAAACCGATCAAAAAATCAAAACCGAATAAGGTTTTTTCTATTAAAAAAACCGAATAAGGTTCTCTTTTGTAANCCCAAGCAAAGTGAGATTGTGCACCCCCAATGATATGGGTTAAATCCACACCTGAGTCATTCCTGGCTTTCACATGGTGGACTGCATCAAATTTTCTATTAAAAAACATTTCTCAGACTTCCCTCGACATTGGAGGACATCGTCCCTTGGCATTGGAGGACGTCCATGGCTGAGGATGTCCTATGGCATTCGATGACATCCAAGTATCCTTAGATGCCATATGGCATTGGAAGACATCCAAGACTAATCTTTAAACGTCATATGGTGTTGGATGTCCACCTTCATGTAAAGGGGTATACATGAGCGTTCTTTCTATTAACGTATGTCTTCCTATTAATGTTCACAGATTAACGGACGTTCTTCCTAAAGAGCCGACGTCCACTATTTTAGTATGGACATCCGTGTTAATATAAACGTCAAGCACGAACATCCTTCCTATTAACGGACGTCCTCCAACATTGAAGGACGTCTAAGGATCAGCCTTAGACGTCCTCCTACGTTGAGGAACGTCCAAGGATCAGCCCCTCAACATTGGATGACGTCGAAAGGCTAATCCTTGGATATCCCTCGGCATCAGAGGACATTCAAGACTGATTCTTGGATGTCCTTCGGACGTTCATGTGCTAACCTTGGACGTCCCTCAGCGTTGGAGAAAAGCATGCGGGAGACGTTTTTTTAACAAAAAATATGACTGAGGTTCCCCTCATTTATTTATCTTAATTCAAAGTTTTAGTTGTTATCTTAATTAGTTTAAAATTTGACTTATCACTAATCATATAGTTTAAGATTTTTTTTGTTAATTGCCCTTTTTAATATTTAACATGTATCAATTATCAAATCATCTAATTTTTATTTTCGTCAACGCATTAATGTAAACAAAATATATAATTTTTCCAAAAAATTATATTAGATCAATTTGACCCTTATAAGCGTTCAATTAAACTCTAATGAACGATCAATCTAATAAAAAACAACTAATCAATATGGTATTTTTGTTCACATGGACACGCTGAATTAAATAAAAATAAAGACACGTAAATTTTATATTGAAATATGTTGATGAAAATGGAGTACGGATCATTTAAACTTACAGAAAACTACAAAGTCTTAATTCAGAAAATTAAAACTCTCCATGATCAAATTAAAATAAATTCTAAACTATAAATATCAATAATGTATTTTACTAAAAAGAAAACAATTCAAATACCAAGACTTTACAACTTCAATTTTATTTTATATTTTAAATTTTAAATGGTCATATTATGAGTCATTATCTATAAATTAAACTTAACAAATTAAACTTAACATGACACATAATTTATTTATTTTTAGTTATATGAGCAGGAACAATTCTAATTTACTACACTCAAATCAGGAGTCGACTAGTTGCAAATTTGAGTCCAATCAATAGAAGAATTGTGTTGTTGATCTTGGAAAACTATATATGATAGAAGCAGCTATCTTCTCTCTCTCTACACTTAAAGGTTTGAAAAAGTAAAACTGAAAAAAAATGTGACAGTTATGCTAAGGTTTTAAGGTAAAATTTGATTGCATGTGTTTGGCTTTTGGATCTATAGACTACATCACAAGTTGCTAGGTTAAATTGGCAATAAATGTATGGATAATTTTGATTATTAAACTGTTATATATTGGTTCATGATGTGCTAATAATTAACTGTTATGCTACCAGATTAAGAGTTTGCTAGTGATAAGTATATAATAGCATGATTAGACCAAGTTGTATAATGATATTGTTGTATGATATCTTTGTTGATGCATTCATGTATAATATGAACTTATACATTTTATGCATCATAAAACACGTTTTCAAATGAATTATAAAGGATTTTATGCATAGTTTTCCATATAAAAAAGATTGAAATATAAATAAATATACGTAAATAGTCATTTATAGGGCGGGGTTCAAGTTGGTTGTTTTGTATAAGGTGAACAAAATGATGTCACTCTCTCCTAAACTGAATTACCCTCAACAACTGGATTACTAAGTGGAAGAAAAACAAAGACAAGATTGTAAAAGACCGAAAGACTAATTGAGGTATGTAAATAGCCGTTTGTGGGGCGGGGTTTGAGCTGGCTGACCCATATGAGGTGGACCAAATGGTGTCACTCTCCCCTATACTGAATTACCTCTAGTGGCTGGACTGTAAAGTGGGAGATAAAATAAAGAACAATAACGGACAATATACATGTTTTCACATATATTCACTAGAGTGCATTACATATTTGTCTTATTTAATCATTTTTTATTAACCAATAGGCTCATAGTTTAATCTTGTGATGTAGGAGAGGAAAATCGTTCGGGTGAAACTTATATGTGTTGATTTGACACGAAAATGGATAGTTGAGAAGGCATATCCATGGAGAGAGCTTGAGCTGCTAACGCAAACTTGACATGTGGGTTATAACACACTAAAATATATGTAAATATAATGTAGTTGTAGTTCTGTTTTATACAACATATGTAAATAAGATTGTTAGGGTTCAGTGTGACTCGGATTCTAATTGGGCCAAGCCGGTTTCAGCCTACATTAGAAGTTTCCTAATTCCTGCAGGATTAGGATTTCCAATTTCAGTATGACTAGGAATTCCTTTATGCTATAAATATATGCTTGAGCCGCAAAGCTCATTATATCGATTTTAACTAGTGATTTCTCTCATCTGCCCATGATTTTTTTCCGTCTTTGGTTTTCCACGTAAATTCGGTGTCCATTGTTTTCTCTATCTCTTTTCTGATTCTCATTCGTTATTTCAACAATTAGTATCAGAGTGAAGTTGAAGGTTTTTGAAAATCGAGATTTTCGATTTATCGGAGGTGGAACGAGTTTGTGATTTTGATTTTGGAAAAAGAAATTGAAAAAGAAAAAATTCTTTTTATTTTTCTCCCTCCCTGAGAGAGAGACATTTGCCCGAAGCCCTGCCCATTTTCTACTCCAGCGAAGAATAGAGCTTCTGCAACGAAGCTGCCGCGACGATCTCACGAAGTGAAGAACCTGTGTCGCGTCCTATCCGAAGCGCCCATGTCATCGTCAGTCGTTGGTCATCGAAGATAGAGAGGGTGAGATCGCCGACGATTTTTTCCAGTGAAGAAGAGCTGACTTGTCGCCGTCTGTCGATCCAAAACAGAGAGGAGAGGGAAATTCATCGCCGATTGCCACTGCCGCTGCCCACTCGTTCGGCGACCATCACCCATCACTGTCCGTCCCAAGCACCAGTCACTGTAGCCCACAAGCCACCAGTTTTCTGCCCAACCGACGAACCATGAAGAAGAATTCTGGATTTTTGGATTGCAGATTGATCAAAAATTGGATTTTTTGTGGTTTTGCAGGTTCATTCAGCCGTTGGAATTTTTTCTGAATTGGTTTGAATATTGAATGAGAATAAATTTTTGATTGAGATATCGGATTTTTTTGAAATATTTGGGGCTTGAATTTTGGTGCGAATATTCTATCAGATTTTGGGGAAAATTTTGAATTTTGTGATATGGCTTCAATGAAATATTAAATTCCGATGTTGGATTGGAATACAAGGTTTCTGATATGGCAAGTAAAGATGCGGGATGTTCTGGCTCAGATGAAATTGGACAATACATTATTGGGGTTCGATAAAATGCCAGCATCTTGGACAGAGGAGAAAAAATATCTGAGAGACAGAAAAGCGTTATCTTTGATCCGTCTTCATCTATCAAATGCAATTTTGGAGAATGTGTTGAAGGCAAAATCTGCTGCTGAAATATGGAAACAATTGGAAGAATTGAGCATGCAGAAAACCCTGACGAGTAAGCTGCATTTGAAGCAGCGGTTATATTTTCATCATATGAGAGAATGAACTTCGGAAGAACACTTGGCTTTATTTAAAGAATTTATTTTAGATTTGGAAACAATGGAATGCTTTGAGTTTGATTTTGTTATGTTCATTGCCTGCATCATATAATGTTTTCCGGGATACCATTTCGTACAGTAGGGACACGTTGACTCTGAAAGAGGTCTACGATGCTTTGCTTTCAAAAGAAAGAATGAAGCACCTTGTAGTTGGATCTGGAACTCAAGGAGAGGGATTGATTACTCAGGGTAGAGCATCAGAGATGCCCGATAGAGGGAACAGTAACAGAAAGGGTTCAAAAAGCAGATCAAAGTCAAGGAACAGAAAAAAAAGTTTATTTTTTCTGTCAGAAAAATGGGCATATAAAATATGAGTGTTATAAATTACAGAACAAAAGAAAAGAGGAAACTGATCAGAAGGGAAAACAACCAGAGAAGTTTGGTGAAGTAGTTGTCACTGAAGAAAATGATTGTGAATCAGAAGGAGATCTTCTAGTAGTGCCTGACGGAAACTCAAAGCCATCCGAGGAGTGGATTGTGGATTCAGCCTGTACGTTTCATATGTGTCTCAATAAAGATTGGTTTTCAACATATGAGTCTATGTTAAAAGGTGCAGTATTGATGGGAAATAATTCATCGTGCAAGATAGCGGAGATTGGTTCGATCAGAATTAAGATGTATGATGGAGTTGTCAAAACACTTAGTGACGTTCGACATGTTCCCGACTTGAAGAGAAATTTGAACTGGTTGAGTTCTTTTGATCTGAAAGGGTACAGGTACACTGGTAAAGGTGGAGTTTTGAAGATCAGGCGTGGTTTTCTTACTTTAATGAAAGGGCAAAGAAAGTCTGAAAATTTATATGTTCTGTAGGGATCTACAGTTGTTGGGGATGTTACAATTAGTACTTCATTGTTAGATGAAGATTTTACCAGATTATGGCATATGCGTCTGGGGCATATAAGTGAAAATGGGATGAATGAGCTTAGCAGAAGAGGACTTTTGAATGGTCAGAGCATAAGTAAATTACAGTTTTGCAAGCATTGTGTTTTTGGGAAACAGAAGAGAGTCACATTCATTACAGCCACTTACAGTACGAAAGAAATACTAGATTATATCCACTTAGATATTTTGGGTTCAGCACCGTTGTCTTCCGAGGGAGGGGCACATTATTTGTTGACTATGATTGATGACTTTTCCAAAAAAGTTTGGGTGTTCTTTCCAAAGAAGAAAAGTGATGTATTCGCTATGTTCAAGGAATGGAAAACATTAATTGAAAAGCAGAGAGGAAAGCATGTAAAATAACTATGCACCAATAATGGGTTAGAGTTTTATTTTGGAGAGTTCAACTCTTTCTGCAAGTTATAAGGAATTATGAGGCATCTGACAGTCCCAGGTACTCCACAGCAAAATGGAGTGGCAAAGCAAATGAATAGAACTTTAATGGAAAAGGTTCGGTGTATGATTTCAGATTTTGGTTTACCTAAGTCATTTTGGGCTGAAGCTACTGCTACTACTTGTTATATTGTGAATCTTTCTCAGTCAAATGCTTTTGATAAGAAAGCTGCTGAAGAAGTTTGGTCTGGTAATCCTATTGATTATTCATTTTTTAGAGTATTTGATTGCCTTGCGTATGCTCATGTTGATAATGGCAAATTAGAGCCCAGATCATTGAAGTGTATATTGCTTGAATACAAGTCTGATGTCAGGGGATATAAGTTATGGTGTCCTGAATTCAAGAAAGTCATGCTTAGCAGAAATGTGGTATTTGATGAAGCTTCTGTGGTTGTTAATTCATCTTCAAAGGGCTTGACAGATAAGACTAATCCATCTATCTAGTAGTGAGGTTGAGGTTGAAGTTGAATTAGGGTCGACGTCAGAGTATTTGGGTCAGACCAGCTCAGGTAATTAGGGTGATACCGTTTCTGCACAATCACCAATATCAGCTTCGCCAGAGTATTCCATCGCTAAAAATAGACAAAGAAGAGAGATTAAACCTCCACAGAAATATGGTGAAGCAGATTTAGTTGCTTATGCTTTGAGTGTAGCTGAAAGCATAGATTCTAGTGAAGAATCGTCTTCTTATTTAGAAGCAGTTAGTTTAGAAAATTTAGAAAAATAGATGATTGCTATGCAGGAGGAGATGGAATCTCTTTAGAAGAATGGCACATGAGACTTAGTTAAATTGCCAAAAGAAAAGAAAGTTATTCATTGCAAATGAGTGTTCAAGAAAAAGGAAGGTACACTAGGTGTTGAAGAAGACAGGTATAAAGCACGTTTGGTTGCTAAGGGGTACAGTCAGATTCCAGGTGTAGACTTCACTGATGTGTTTTCTCCAGTGGTTAAACACTGTTCGATTCAAGCTTTGCTGGGTGTTGTGGCTATGTACAACTTTGAGCTTGAGCAGTTGGATGTTAAAACTGCATTTTTACATGGAGAGCTTGAGGAGGATATCTATATGCAGCAACCTGAAGGTTTTATAGTCTCCGGAAAAGAAGACTATGTTTTTTCTTTGAAGAAGTCCCTTTATGGTCTAAATCAGTCGCCTAGACAGTGGTATAAGAGGTTTGATTCATTCATGCTTGCTCAAGATTTCAGAAGGAGCAATTATGACTGTTGTGTCTACATAAAGAACAATCAGAATGGGTCAGTGATTTATCTGCTCTTATACGTCGATGATATGTTAATCGCAGCAAAAGATATAGAAGAAATCAGAAGGGTCAAAGCACAGCTGAGTAAAGAATTTGAGATGAAAGATTTGGGAGCAGCCAAAAAGATACTTAGTATGGAGATACAGAGAGATAGAAAAGCTGGGAGATTGTACCTAAGTCAAAGGGGGTACATTCAGAAAGTTCTCTGCAGGTTTAACATAAATAAGTCTAAACCTGTTGGTGCTCCTTTGGCAGCTCATTTCAAGCTTTCATCCAACTTATGCCCGCAATCAGATGATGAAATTAATTATATGTCACGAGTTCCTTATTCTAATGCAGTGGGATCTCTCATGTATGCTATGGTTTGCACGCGTCCAGATTTATCTTACGCAGTCTGTGCGGTTAGTAGGTACATGGCAAATCTGGAAAAGGAACACTGGAAAGCTGTTAAGTGGATTCTTAGGTATCTGCGTGGAACTAGTGATGTTTGTCTTCAATTTGGAAAAACTCGAGATCATATTATTAGATATGTTGATTCTGATTATGCGGGGGATATTGATAAGAGGAGATCTCTTACTGGATATATTTTTACAGTTGGTGGTTGCACTATCAGTTGGAGAGCTACCTTACAGGATGCCGTTGCGTTGTCTACTACAGAGGCAGAATATATGGCTATTACAGAGGCTTGTAAAGAAGTTATATAGTTAAAAGGTTTGTTTGGTGAGCTTAATGGATATTTGCACATTGCCACAGTGTTTTGCAACAGTCAGAGTGTTATCTTTCTCACTAAAGATCAGATGTTTCATGAGAGGAGGAAGCACATTGATATTCATTATCATTTTGTTCGTGAAGTGGTTGCTCGTGGTGATTTTGCAGTTAGTAAAATCAGTACTCATGATAATCCTGCTAATATGATGACCAAGACTTTGCCCACACGTAAGTTCAATCATTGTTTGAGCTTAGTTGGTATTAGCTGCTGATTTCGCCCTGAGGGGCTTTTGTGGAAGAGGAGATTTTCTAGAGTTTTAACGATATATTTGTAGAGGGGAATTCGTGTCAAGGTGGAGATTGTTAGGGTTCAGTGTGACCCAAATTCTAAATGTGCCAGGCCGATTTCAGCCCACATTAGGGGTTTCCTAAAGGTTTCCAATATCAGTATGACTAGGGATTCCTTTATGCTATAAATATATGCTTGAGCCGCAAAGCTCATTGTACCGATTTCAACTAGTGATTTCTCTCTTCTGCCCGTGGTTTTTTTCCGTCTTGGGTTTTCCATGTAAATTCGGTGTCCATTGCTTTCTCTTTCTCTTTTTCGATTCTCATTCGTTATTTCAACAAAGATGTTTTGATGAAGTATATTTCTTTATGATGAAGTTATCTATATGTTATGAATAAATTTATGATTTAAAATAAGAAATGAGTTATCACGTGATATTTTGAAAAGAAAAAGTCATTTATCTCAAACATGTTTTAATAACAATTTTAACAAGTTGTTAAAATATAAAATATCTATGCATTTTAAAATAATAATAATAATATGAGAGTCGGGGCATAACAGGTGAGTCTGCATTGTGAATCTCATTTAATATTTAATTTTTTCTATAAATTCATGTAAATTACGGTAGCAAATCATTGACTGCTATCCTGTTTGCTTCTCTCATCTGAGCGTAGTTCCAATCAAATAAGGCGGGCTTCTGTTGTTGTTTTAGTGCCGTCTTCACCCCATAGAAGCACGCTCAGCAGAGTCATTGTTCATTCAGATCAGAGTGCCCCGTTTGTCCAAATTTGAGTTTTGCATATTCAAGTGGCTGGTCTCCTCCCTTTCTTCAAAAAGCTTTGAACTTTCCCTATAAGATTTGCTGAATTATAAGAATCTCCAATCTGTGTGATTGAGTGGTGAAAGGCAGTAGTAGAAGTTATCTGCAATAGAAGAAGAGTTTCTTCATAGAATGCTTAAATTGAAATTCTTTGAATCAATTTTTTTGGGCACTGATTTGTTCTTGTTGAACAACAAATTATTGTGTTTAATTATATATTTTTTAGGGACAAATCTGAATTTCTCGGGCCGAGATATAAAACCCAAACTTTAATTGTATGGATAGTTGGATATTTGATTTTTGGGTAAGTTTTTTTGATTGGTTCAGAATTTATTATGATATTTTGGGAAGATTGGTTCCATGAAATTTGATATTTCGTTGTTGGATTGGAACATAAGATTTCAGATGTGATAGGTGAAGGCATGAAATGTGTTCGCACAGATGGATTTAGACGACACGTTGTTAGGTCTTAATAAAATACTCAGGTCTTGCAATAAATAGGAGAAAATTCGTGAGGATCAAAAATCTTATGTTTGATACATCTGCATTTATTAAATAAGATTTTGCAGTATGTTCTGATTGAGAAAACTACCGCTGGATTATAGTTAAAATTGGAGTAGTTGTGCACAAAGAAAACCTTGATTATAAAGTTTCAAGAACGCAACCGTTAGGTTATAATTTAAGAAAATCCATTAAAAGTTTAATTGATAAAAATCAATTTAG
The DNA here is from genome assembly GCA_022433065.1 of Begonia loranthoides. Taxonomy (NCBI): domain Eukaryota; kingdom Viridiplantae; phylum Streptophyta; class Magnoliopsida; order Cucurbitales; family Begoniaceae; genus Begonia; species Begonia loranthoides. The sequence goes on from CM039475.1 coordinate 5,736,953, forward strand.
GAAATAGAATTAAGAAATTTAAATTATACCTCTAATAATCTTTAAACAATGTTTAGAATAAGTCAGGAGTTAGAAATTGGGTCGGTTAATATGTGATATGAATATTTAACACTTAAATATATTTTTAATATTAATTAATTAAGATTAAAAGGGGGAAATTAAAAGAGAAATTAAGTGAAGGTAGGAGGGAGAGCTGAACCAGTTCGGCCAAACCGGTTCTAGCTGTTGGTCCGGTTCAAGATTCAGTTAAGGGGGGAGAGAAATTCAAGTGGCCTTCGGCCATTTTCGCGATTTCTAAAACTAATATAGAGAGAGGGAGACATATGAAAAAGGGAAAAACAAGAGGCGAGAGATGAAGGCCGAGAGAGAATGAACGGGAGACGAGGGAGAAGGAGATCAGGCGAGGGACGGCGACGGTGAGCTTGGGCTCAGGTGCATCATCCGGCGTATGGCGAGTTACGGGATGCTGGTGGCGTCGTGGCTAGGGCTCAGGTCATCGGGGGAAACATCAGACTTCGCAGATTTGGTTCGGCGCGGAGCACGGGTCGCTGGATGTGGTGTCAACCGTCGACACTCTGTCGATTTTGGTCAACGGCGGCACAAGATGGCAATGGTGGGGGGAATTATTGGAGTGAATAGAGTGGAGGCAGTGGAGGAGCAGCTCTTGTCTCCTAGCTGCAGCATATCGGCTGATGTTGACTGGAGAGGTTTCGACGTTGATCAATGCAGCTCTCGGGAGTGATTCAGGTAACGAAATTCCCCCTCTAACTGTTATTAGTCTGCTGATACGCTGAGATTGGTATTCTGGATGGATTTTTGGAGGTCAAACGTGTGAATTATGCCCTGTTTCCATTGTTTTGATGATTAGTGCTGAAATACGAATTGATACTTTGCTAATTGGATAATACTTCTTGTAGTTACTGCTTGGGTTGTACATGTATACGGTTGAGAAGCTAACCTGTGTGAAGTTATAGTTGGATGAATTGAAAGATAGTTAGCTGTTAAATGATGATTTTAGCTACTGTCTTATAGTTCAATAATGAAGTATGAATAAACTCTGCGTTTTGGTATTGATGGATGATTTATCTGTTGCTATGTCTGATAATCTATTGGCTTAAGCTTATGTTGCCTATTATCAAGTGGAATGTAATGTGGGATTGTTGCCCGAGATTTGTGAATATGTTGGTCATTGTTGTACAATAAATTTGGTTTCTATATGTTGTCAATTTAGATAAAACTATTAGGTTGGGTTATATTAACAAAGCGCTTTCGTTTAGAGAACTTCAGTAAGTAGTAATAAGGATTAAAGGTATGAAATACAATAAGATTAATAAGATGTGATTATTATTAATTGTGAAGGTACCAAAAAGAAGAAGAAGGATAAAGATTTAAGTACGAATACGCGTTAACGCTTCAAGGTAAGGAATTGGGTGTGTCGTGGCCATGTGGAGGCCCTACACCACAAGTAGTTGTGTGAATTGTATTGACTTTTTTTGATGTTCATTGTTTAAATTCATTGTAATGCTTATTGCTTTTCTTGGTTCTGGTTAGGAGTAGAATTTGTATATCTTATTGCTAATGTTTATTGTGGAGAAATGTGATGGATGAATTATGAATGATGTCATCAAGTTGTAGGGTAGAATGACGAAATGAAGGATGACATGATATGCACATACAATCATTAATGAATAGAGACTTTAAATTCTGTTTGTACAATTAATTATATTCACTTGCTATAATTTCTTATACAATTTATTATATTAATCGCGGTAGCTTCATAGTTGTTTATACTTGCTTCATTTCCGTAAATCAAGCATGTGTAGATTAATTCGGATGATGATTATAGGAGCATGTTTAGCATAATTAATTAAACCAAGCATGTCTAATTAAATAGGACTCTTTGCGTTGTTTAATTAATTAGACCATTAATTGTAGTAAGTTTAACTAATTGAATAAAAACATGTTTAATCAATTGGAATAAAAGCATGTTCTACTGTTTAGATAATAAGCACGTTTCCATTTGTTAATTATTAAGCATGTTTAGGTTCGGTTAGTGTAGATGAGCATACGTAATTAGTTTAGCTTAATACTTTGTAATTATAATTTAAGCATGTTTACAATTGTCGTTTGTTGAGTATGTTTAATTTAATTGTTAAGTTGCATCTAAGCTTTCGTAACACTGTGAAGCATGTTTAATTCATTTATATATCTCGTATGTTATTAGTTTATTATTCTTACCATATCCTTATTGTATGTTTAGTAGAATCAAGCATGTCATAGGTCGTTTTCACTTCACTTCCATGTTGCTTTCAATTATAATATATTCTTGTCTTCGATGATTTCCATTGTTACTGTTCTTGCCATTCGTTGTTTACGATTCGTGCTATTCATTGTTTAATTATTGTTCTTTCTATAATGTGTCAACATGCATTCATGATAATAGAAACAAGTAGGGAGTACCCTCGGGGTGGTACTCACATGCATGAGTGAGGAAAATGAAATGAACGAATGCAATGATGATGATGAATGATGCAATTGGGGGTTGAAGGGCGGATGGGTAGTTCAAATCTAGCCCACATAGGGTTAGAAGCCGATCAAACTATTCCATCACATACGTGTTCCTTCAACTTCCAACTTGATGTACGAGTAATGAACGAATGAATGAAACGTAATGAAAAGATTGGTTTGGGGCGAACTCATTCCAAGTGAACTAAAGAGAGGCATGATTATATTGCATATTCCCTTTCCTTACTAAGCCTTTGGACTTACAGTTTACTTGTGGTGTAGGTACATATGTATGCACGAGAAAAACGATAAACAAAACACAAAGCAGTCGATGAAAGATTTACATGGGCAGAGCTTGTGGTTGGTCAGGCTAAAGATGAGTAAAGTAATTTGTATAACATAATGATTTACTTAACATATTTTAATTTGAATGTTTTCGCTTCCGTTATGTTTTGAATAAATTATTATTACTTCTGCCATGTTTTAATAAATAATTTTCATAACGAATGTAATGAATGGATTTTGACGCTCGGTTTTAGCACTTGATTATGAAGGATTTTAATTGTCTTACAAAAGTTTTAAATTTCACATATTTTAAAAGCTTATGAAAAACCAGGTCGTCACAACTTTATTCTCATCAGTTGATAGAAGAAGCTTCTATTACTGAACACTTGACTAAATTTAAGGAATTAGTTTCGGATTTTGGAACTATGGGATACAAGTATGATGATGAAGATTTAACATTGATTCTATTTTTCTTGTTGTCTGCTTCATATGATACTTTCAGAGATACAATCTTATATAGTAGGAAAAGTCTAACTATGAAAGAAGTTTATGATAGAAGATGAAGCATATTGTTATTGGATCCAAGTCTCAAGGAAAAAGACTCAACATTCGGTGTAAAATAAGAGAATAAGAAAACTCTGCCATGATGATGTTCTTAGTTCAAAGGGTAGATCAAAATCAAGGTACTGAGATAGAACTTGCTACTTTTGTCAGAAGAATAGACACATTAAAGCTGAGTGTAGTAAATTGCAGAATGAGACTAAGAGAGCTGTTGACAAGGGAAAACAACCAATGACGTCAGGTAAAATTGATGTTGCAAAAGAAGACCATGGTGACAAAGATCTTCTTGTCGTGTCAGAGGGTAACTCAAAGCCAAACAATGATTATATTCTAGATTTAGTTTGTTCGTTTCGTATGTGTTTCAATTGAGAATGATTTTTGACATATGAGACTTTTTCAGAAAGTGTTGTGTTGATGAGAAATAACATAACTTCCAAGATAGCTGGTGTTGGTACGATCAAAATCAGAATGTTTAATGGAGTTGCCAGGACACTATGTAATGTGCGACATGTTCTTGAGTTGAACAATAATTTGATCTAATTGAGTACTTTGGATTCAGAATGGTACAAGTATATCGTTATAAGTGGAGTTGTAAAAATCAATAAGGGTGTTCTCGTAATGTTGAAGGGACATAAAAGGTCTGCAAATTTGTATGTGTTACAAGATTCTATAGTTTTGGGTAATAAGACTCTTATGTTAGTTAACTCACCTTCTAAATGATTGTTTGAAAAAACTCAGAAGAAGGCAGATTTTCAGATGAAGTTTAAGTTGAGATCTGAATTTACATTAGAGCCAATATGTTAGCCTAGTTCAAATATTTAGGGTGATGTTGCCACCACATCGTCATTAGTTTTAGTTTTACTTCAAAGATTTATCGCTAAAGGTAGATTGAGGAGGAAGATTAAACTTCCACGGGGGTATGGTGAAACTAGGTCAGTGCTTTACACATTGAATGTGTTCGAGGGTATCAATTCTAGTGGAGAGTTTGTCATTGTTGGTGATTTATAACACAGATTCAACCGATTTGCAGTAAAGAAATCGAAACGTAGAAAATACAGAACAAAAATGAACACCAGATTTAACGTGGTTCGGATAATGTATCCTACATCCACAGACCAAGACTAACATACCTTGTATTACCGATCAAGAATCAAAATGGAGTTTGTCAAAGAATTTACAGACTACCGAAATAAAATAAAAAAAAACCTTCTGAAACCTAACCCTTGCTGCAACTCTTTCTCTCACCCTGAAAATACCCTAACTCTAACTTAACTAAAGGTAAGTTAATCCCCTTGGTCACACTAACCTCCCTGAATTACGTGAAGACTGGAGGCCAGTTGTACTCCACATGACTGAGAAGCACACCACAAATATATGAGTATGGCATGTGATCACGTGCACTCTTGAACCACACATTACAATTTTCCACCTTGGTTCAGACATTCTAAAACGATGGAGAACACAACCTATAAATTCAAATAGAACATACACCAACCAAATTTAAACAAAATTTAAACTTGGTAACAAGCAGAATCTTTGTCAATGCATCAGCTGGATTTTCTTCAGTTACAATCTTCTCTACATGAATTTCTCCATCTTCAATCTTTTCTCTGATGAAGAACAACCGGATATCAATGAGTTTAGTTCTCTCATGGAAAACAGGATTCTTCATCAAGTAAATTGTAGATTGGCTGTCACAATGGATTGTAATATTTGAGCTCTCAATTTCTAGCTCAGAAGCCAATCCTTTAAGCCAAATCTCTTCCTTAAATGCTTCCATTGCAGCAACAAATTCAGCTTCTATGGTAGACAGAGCAACACCTTTCTACAAACTAGATTTCCAGCTAATAGAACCACCAAATACAGTAAAAATAAAACCAAAAGTAGAACGTCTAGAATCAATACAACAAGCATAATCAGCATCCACAAATCCAGTAATAGCAGCAGTATTCAATTTATTATTTCCAAAATATAACTAAAATTCAAAGTGTTCAAAATATATCTCAGCAGCCATTTTAATGCATAACAGTGTGATTTACCTAGATTAGCCATAACCTGCTAACAACACTTGCAAAATAGGCAAGTTTTGGACATGTACACACCATTGAATACATGATGCAACCCAAAATATTTGCATAAGGAATCTTCTTCATGTATTTCTCTTCTTCCCTGGTTTTTAGTTCATGTTCCTTAGACAATCTAAAATGATTAGCCAGAGGAGATAAGATCGATTTAAGATTAGAAAAATGGAACTTGTGTAACACCCGTTTTAAATAGTTTCCTTGAGTTAAACACAGTGTCTTTAATTCCTAATTTCTCAGTATATCAATGCCCAAAATTTTCTTTGCATTTCCAAGATTTTTCATGTTAAATACCTTCCCCAATTCTTGCTTCAATTTCCAAATTTCAAATTTATCTTTCCCTGCTATTAGAATATTATCTCCATATAACAAAACAAGCATTCTATTTTCTTTACAGTTTTTAAAATAAAAACAAATGTCAAATTTGCTTCTTATAAAACCAACACCAGTAATGAATTCATCAAATTTTTTATTCCATTGTCTAGGTGATTGTTTCAATCCATATATAGATTTTTTTAATAAAAAAATCTTATTTGGATCGGTTACTTCAAACCATTTCGGTTGAGCCATTAGAATAGACTCCTGTCAATCTTCGTGAAGAAAGGTCATCTTCACGTCCATCTATTCAAGCTCGAGATCCTACAAAACAACCTTTGACAATAAGACTTGAATAGATGTTAGTTTAACTACAGGTGAAAAAATTTCAGTGAAATCAATACCTTTGCGTTGGGCAAAACATTTTGTCACTAACCTAGCCTTGTACCTGAGTTTTTCAACCCTTGTTATTCCTTCTTTTAGTTTGAAAATCCATTTTGAACCAATCACTTTTTGTTGTCAAGAATTTTCAACTAACTTCCAAGTGTTATTTTTAATCAAAGAATCCATCTCTTCTTTTATAGCTGTCATCCACAAATTTTTGTCATCTCTGGATAATACTTCAGGAAAGGAAAGAGGTTCTGCATTTTCCAAATATGAAGCTACATGCAGAGCATAAGCTATGATATTTGCATATCCTAATCTCTGAGTTGGTTTAATAACCCTTCTAGATCGATCCCGAGTTACTTGATAGTCTATAGTATCATCTTCAGTAATAGATTCAATACTAATAGCTTGCTGATTTTCTAAAGAATGGACAGAGTCTTCAGCATCCTCTTCAGATTCATTTCTTTCAAGCTCTACCTCAATCGAAGTACTCTATTTTATTCCAGGAGACGTATCAACAATTGGTTTCAAAGGAAAATGTTGCTCATTGAATGCAACATCACGGCTAATGATAATTTTCCTTTGATTAGGCTGAATGGACCAAAGTCTATATCCTTTGACCCCTTCTGGATATCCCAAAAATTACATTTTATTGCTCTTGGTTTTAGTTTTCCTTGTTTCACATGTGCTTAGGCAGCACACCCAAAGATCCTTAAACTTCCATAATCCGTAGCATATCCATGCCAAGCTTCAAACGGTGTCTTGAAATTCAAAGCAGTTAAAGGACACATATTTATCAAATAAACTGCTATTTTTACCACTTCTGCCCAAAACGTCATTGGAAGTCCAGCAGTTAGAAGCATACATCTAACCCTTTCCAAGATAGTCCTATTCATTCGCTCAGCAAGTCCATTTTGCTAAGGAGTGTAGCTAACTATATGACGTCGCACAATCCATTTTTCATGGCAGAATTTGTTAAACTTCTCATAACAGAATTCCATTCTATTGTCTGTTCTTAATTTCTTAATTTTCCTACCTGTTTGTTTTTCCAAAATTATTTTCAAAGCCTTGAAAATTTCAAATACTTGATCCTTTGATTTCATACAAAAAACCCATGTTCTTCTTGAGAAATCATCTATAATTGTGACAAAATAGGTAGCTCATCCCTTTGAAGGAACCTTTTCTGGCCCCCAAACATCAGAGTGAACATAATTTAATATCCCCTTTGAACCTTGAGTAGAAGTTGCAAACTTTATTCTCTTGCTTTTTCCAAGGACACACTTCTCACAAAATGACAGCTTGGATATCTTGAGTTTCTCAAAACTGTCCTGCTTTTGTAATTCTAGAAGGCCATGTTCACTAACATGGCCGAGCCTCTTGTGTCATAATTTGGCACTGTCAAGTTTTCCTCCATTGACAGTACCAACATTACCAGCGACAGTGTGTCCTTCAAGTACATATAAACCATTATGCAATTTTCCCTTCATTACTGTCAATATTCCCTTGGATATTTTCATAATCTCAGCCTCAATTCTAACTGTACAACTAATGGAACCTAACATCCCAATCGACAGAAGATTTCTTTTCAACTGAGGCACATATCTAACATTTTGAATAAGCCTTATGCAGCCATCATGCGTTTTGATTTGCACAGTCCCTTCACCCTCAACTTGGAAGGATTTGTTATCTCCCAATAAAACTTTTCCTCCTATTGTTTTGTGATAATTCATCAACCACTTCTTCCTTGGAGTCATATGGAAGGAGCATCCAAAATCTAAGATCCACTATTTTCCCAATTCTAATTCAGATGCCACTAGAACATCGGAGGATTCATACCCTTCTGAAACCACTAAAACATCCCCATTTTCTGCATTCTTTTCTGCCAACTTCCTTTTTCTTTCATAATAATCTTTCTTGAAGTATCCTTCCTTATGGCAGAAGAAACACTTCCTGACTTTTGACTTAGACCTTGACTGGCCTCTTTGTCCTTTTTTGTCCCTTTGTTGAGGTCTTCCTCTGACCATTAAACCTTCACCTTCAGAGGAATCATTTCCATCCGATTTCCTCTGAAGTTCCTTAGAGTTCAATGCAGCCTTAACCTCTGCCATTGTTAATGTTTCTTTTCCATACAACATAGTGTTAATAAAGTGTTCATACATCTTCGGTCAAGAACTTAGAATTACAATAGCTTGGTCTTCCTCAACAATTTTTACCCCTATACTGTTGAGGTCCAGAATTATTTTGTTGAAGTCATCTAAGTATCTCCTCATCTCCTTAGATTCTTCCATTACTAAAGTGTATAATCTCTTTTTAAAATAAAGCCTATGTGCCAGTGAATGTTTCATATATAAAGCCTCTAATTTTCGCCAAACTGTAAGAGCCGAAAATTCCTCAGTAACCTCTCTTAAGACTGCATCCCCAAGACTGAGCAAAATAGCACTGTGAGCCTTGTATTCCACATCTTTAGCTTTTGATTTATGTTGTCCCTTAGAATCTGTCAGGTCATTTCATCAATTGCTTGAGCAAATCCCTGGTGCACAAGAAGGGTCTTCATCTTGATGCGCCAGAGACTGAAATCGTTATCCCCTGTAAACTTATCAACCTCAAATTTCAAGATTTCTTGAATTTCCGACTAATTTGAAAATCCTTTCTTAAATCACAGAGTTTTAAGCAACGAAACAACACAATTTGAATATCCTTTCTTAAATCACAGAGTTTTAAACAATGAAACAACACAATCTGAATATCCTTTCTTGAATCACAGAATCTGAAACAATGTGACAATATGATCTGACGATCCTTTCTTAAATCATAGAAACTAAAACAAAGAAACAACACAAACTATATATCCTTTCTTAAATCACAGAAGCTGAAACAAGAAACAAACACAATCCGAAGGTCGTTTCTTAAATCACAAAATCTGATGCAAATAAACAACCCAATCTGAAGGTCGCGTGTTTGATCCACGCTCACCGCACCAATTGTTGGTGATTTATAACACAGATTTAACCGATTTGCAGCAAAGAAACTGAAACGCAGAAAATACAGAATAGAAATGAACACCAGATTTAACGTGGTTCAGATAATGTATCCTACATCCACAGACCAAGACTAACGTACCTTGTATTACCGATCAAGAATCAAAACAGAGTTCGTCAAAGAATTTACAGACTACCAAAATTAGAAGAAGAAGAAAAAGCCTTCTGAAACCTAACCCTTGCTGCAGCTCTTTCTCTCACCCTGAAAATACCCTAACTCTAACTTAACTAAAGGTAAGTTAATCCCCTTGGTCACACTAACCTCCCTGAATTACGTGAAGACTGGAGGCCAGCTGTACTCCACATGACTGAGAAGCACACGACAAATAAATGAGTATGGCACGTGACCACGTGCACTCCTGAACCACACATTACAGTCACATATTCAGATATAGTTGGTCATTACGATTCAGATAGTTTGATAATACCATAGAGAAAATGAGATTTCTTCTCTAGTGTGTTTCTCAAGTTTAAGCAGTGTTTAAACTTGGTTGATATTAGTTGCTGAGTTGACCTATGAAGGGCTTTTGTGAAAGAGGAGATTATTTTATTGAAATTTTGTAGATTTTTTTTCCTTTGATTGAAATTTCTTTGAAGATGAAGATTGTTAAATTTCAATATTTTGGATTCATTTTGGGTTGGGCTGAGAAACTTGAATTTTAGATCTCTCACATGGAATTCGTGTCAATGTAGATATTGTTAAAGTTCAATGTGACTTGAATGTTAAGTGGGTCAGTTCGGACTCATATTTAATATTATGGTTTTCTCTCTTACTCTATATTTTGTTGCTTAAATCGCAAAACTCATTGTATCTTGATTTTGATCATAGTGATTTCTTCTTTACTTGTAGTTCTTTCTTGTAAAAGGTTTTTCATATAAATCTCAACATCTCCGATGCCATATTTTTTCTTTTTTCTTATCATATTCGATTTTCAATACTCTGAATTTGTTCTAGCATTCTAGCTTCCAACTTTCATAGTTATTGATTAATGTTGCGATTTTCTTTACATATATATAGACATTGAGCAGGATCCGAGTAGATTGGTAAAATTCCCACCTTCACTACTATGTTCAATTTCTACTAGTATAATAATTTTGATTCTTTCAAATTACAACACACAATAAATGGACAGAAATTTTGGAGAGGATCACAAACGGCGATGCTATTTATTTAGATGATGTCTTTTAAGCAATACGAAGAAGGCTCCTACATATTCTGTGCGGGAAGCCGAGAATTCCATGGCGATGTCCAGTTGTTGAATTCAATGGAATATGATATCAGACGAACTTACACATATCTCGGGACAGCTAAGGCGCTTTAGGATGCTTTCGTGTGATATACTTTTAACTTGTCCTATTCAGCGATATTTCTGTCAAGTTTTCAGAGTAAAGAAGACCCTTGTTCTCATCTTCCTATGGAAAAGTATGATCACTCTATCTGATAACAAAGCAGAGCACTATATACAGCAACAATGGTAGGCCCATCGATCCATAAGTGAGTTTGTAATTGAAAAGTAACATTGTTAATGTCTTTCTGGCTGCTAGTTTTGAACCATCTCCATTAGTGTACTATAGTTTTCATGGGTTTGGTCTGAAAACCTTGAAACTCAGTTGAATGTGTTTGGGAGGTATGTCCTCAACAAGTAAATGCATTTAGCTAATGTGTTGATTAATTTTTGTTTTCTCATTATTATGTCATATGTTTTATAAAATTTATACAAATTCTTTAGTTATTTATACAAACTTTATATTAGAATATATATTGGATATACATGAGATATAATATAAAGAATAATAATCTAAATAAGTTTATGACTTATATTTAAAGTATGAAATTTTCAAATAATATAAAGTTATACATAATTCATTCTATTAAGAATATATAGTTATATTCTGATTATTTATAAGATGACATAGAATGAATATACTTTATATGATATGATTATATAAAATTGAACTAGATGAAATTATATTGTTATCATAATTTTCGTTAAACAAAGAACATTAATTTCATTGGGGGTGTAATCCAGTTCGGTTCGGTTTTAATATTTGTAAAACCAATTTTGGAACCGAACAAAAAATAATCAAAATTTTTAGTTTGCTTCTCAGTTCTAACTAAGAAAAACCGAGTAAAACAAACTAAATTGATATTAAATTCAATAAAATAGAAAAAAACCGAACCAAGTACCAACCTTTTATATTTAAAAAAAAAATCAAAACTAAAAACGCAAAAGACTATAAGTCTTAGCACTTAGGCCCAACTTAACAAAGCACCCTCTCTTCGACCCAAGACCCAACACTTAACCTAATAACCTAACTAAAAAATAGGAAATTCCAAATTCCAATTTCCACTCGTTCTCGGTTTCGGTTCCAGACCTTTTGAAACCGACCATTCTGTTCTCAATTTTAAGAGTGAGGAACCAAAATCGGAACCACAAAAAATCAAACTCAGAACCAGACTCAAGTCTCGGCTCTAGTTCCTAATTGAACTTTTTTGTTTGAAAAATAAAAGTAGATTTGAAAAATCTTCCGAGCGAAAAGAAAGATCATAGAGGGGAAGGAGAGGAGAAGAAGAAGAAGAAGAGGTGGAAAGAGGAGAAAGAAGGACGAGCTTTCAAAACAGCATTATGAACCAGAGGAGGACAGCTGACGTGATGGATAATCTAGAACTTCAAGATGGAGATGGTGATGACGATGATAGAGAAGTGAAAACTATACAGAGCTCCACCATTAACAATGGAGATTGGTATCAGACACAACAACTGGATTCCCAAACATAACTATTTATACCGAGTAAATATTCAAAACTCAAATTTTTGATTGAAGTAGCTTATGATTTCTCCACAGTATAATGAAGCTTGCTGGATGTTAAATAGGTTCGATGAAATTGTAAGCAATTTTAATACTAAATAGATTTACATGCTTGCAATACTTAAATTCCCATTAACAATTTGATTTAGCCATTTGATTTAAACAAACGATAATACCAACCTTGGTCCATGATTTAAAATGCTTTTGATGAAGACTTGATGTTGATTCCGTTTATCGCCTTAAACCTTTCTCTTTAACTTGTTTCTTCGATGATTCAGAAATGCGTATAGTTTACCGTAATTTTGCAGAGATTCGAGAGAGAGTTCTTTTGTTCGATATCTTTAATTCTTTAATTCTCCCTTAGGTGATGAAGAAGACACCCGTACGAAAAGGTATCCCTCCATACATACCTTTTCTATTATGTCTCTTCAATCACATCTCTTTAAACTATACTTTGTACACTTAATAAGGTTAAGAAGATGGAATTAAAACCCAATTAACTTAACGTCTTTAATGCTTAACAACCACCACATTAGGCACATTAATATTAAGTCAATATAACATTAATTAACATGGTCCACAATCATATAGATTATAATTAAATAATCTAACAATCTCCCACTTGGGCCATGTTATGAACTTTAATATCAATTGATATGCAACTAGTACTTTTCAGCTGCTTCAGCTATATTTTCCAGCAAACATAACTTGAATTCACAATCCATTACTATAGTGCGATATAATGTGAATTAAATCAAGTTATACTTTCATAATGAATTGTATAATTGAATCATGGCAGGCACATGTGAATTATGTCAACATGATTCTTTCCATGTATCACAAACTATACAATTCACTAATTCTGTAATTGAGGAACACTATAAGCTCTTCATATATTATTCATAAACAATAATAATATACTCTATAATATGAATAATAGTTAGACATACAAAAACATTTCCTTCATTGAATTCAAAATTTTTATAAGTTACAAGCTACGCTTTTACAATCACATAGACTTGTCACCTAAACCCATCTTTACAACATGTTCTTTGAAGGTTTTAGGTGGCAATCCTTTTGTCAACGGATCAGCTATCATTGAACTTGTACTTATATGCTCAATGCACACCCTTTGCTTTTGTATTTCTTCTTTGACTGCCAAGTACTTTAAGTCTATATGTTTTTCTCCTTTCGAGTACTTGTCATTCTTCGAGAAGAATACAGCTGCAGAGTTATCAAAATACATTTTCAGCGGTCTTTCTATACTTTCTACCATGCTTAGACCCTGAATAAAATTTTGCAGCCACAATGCTTGAATTGTAGCTTCAAAACAAGCTACAAATTCAGCCTCCATAGTGGAAGTGGCAATCGTAGACTGCTTTCCACTTTTCCATGAGATGGCTCCTCCAGCTAATAGGAATACGTAACCGAATGTAGATTTCCTCGAGTCTACACATCCAGCATAATCCGAATCTGAGTATCCAATCACCTCAAGTTGACTTGATTTCTTATACTTGAGCATGAAGTCCTTTGTTCCTTGTAAGTACCTGAGTACTTTCTTTGCAGCTTTCCAATGATCCAATCATGGATTACTTTGATAACGGCTCAACATCCCTACTGCAAAACTTATATCCGGTCGTGTCTATGTCTGGGTATACATTAAGCTCCCTACTACTGATGCATATGGAATAAGTTTCATTTCTTTACGTTCCAAATCATTTTTCGGACATTGCATTAAACTGAACTTGTCCCCTTTCTGAATTGGAGCAACATCAGCGGAACACTTATCTATTCTAAATCTGTCAAGAATTTTATCGATATAACTTTTCTGAGACAATCCTAGCAATCCTTGCTTTCTATCACAGAATATTTTTATTCCAATCACATAGGATGCCTCACCCATATCTTTCATTTCAAAATTCTTTGAGAGAAAATCCTTTACATCACGTAACGTTCCTTTATTGTTCGCAACAAGAAGAATGTCGTCAACGTACAATACTAGGATACAAAACTTACTCCCACTGACCTTCATATATACACCGATCAACGGTGTTTTCTACAAAACCGTATGACAAAATGGTATCATTAAATTTAATGTACCATTATCTGGAAGCTTGTTTTAATCCATAAATTGACTTCTTCAATTTACATACCAACTTTCTATTTCCTGAGGAAAATCCTTCAGGTTGATCCATATATACTTCTTCCTCTAAGTCTCCATTGAGAAAGGCGGTTTTAACGTCCATTTGGTGAAGCTCCAAATCAAAATGAGCCACCAAAGCCACAACTATCCTTAAAGAGTCTTTCTTCGAAACCGGAGAGAAAGTCTCTTTATATTCAATGCCATCTTTCTGAGTGGAACCTTTGGCGACAAGTCTAGCCTTATACTTTTGATATTACCTTTTGAATCACATTTGGTTTTGAAAATCCATTTACAACCAACGCGTTTCTTTCCTTCAAGTAACTCGACAAGTTCCCAAACTTTATTGTCATCCATAAATTTCAACTCTTCCTTCATAGCATTAAACCACTTTTCAGAATCATTACATTCCATGGCTTTATTGAATGATTCTGGATCCTTACATTGCTCAAGTCACATTCCACTAGTGCTATGGTTGATCACTTACAGACCTTCGCAATTTTGTTGCTTGTGGTTGATCACTTACGACTCGATCAACATCATTATGCTCATCATTAATACGTTCACTTAACGTGGTTTGAATATCCATATGTTGTTTTGGTATGTTGTCAGATTGTGATACAACGTAAGGTACAATAACTTGATGAGAATTACTAGGTGTCGTTTCTTTCACCCTATTCTCTTGGATATTCACATTTCATGAATCATCACTCCCACTGAACATGCCATTCTCAATGAATCGAGCATTTCCAGATTCTACAATCCTTGTACTATGCTTTGGACAATAGAAAATATACCTTTTAGACTTTTCCGGATAACCGATGAAGAAACCACTAATGGTTCTTGCATCGAGCTTCTTTTCATGTGGATTATAAATTCTAACTTCTGCTGGACATCCCCAAATATGGATGTCTTAAACTAGGTTTCCTTCCCATCCACAGTTCATAAGGAGTCTTAGGAACTGCCTTACTAGGAACCCTATTCAGCAGATATGCAGCGGTCTTTAAACCGTGCATCCACAACGATATAGGTACATTACTGTTATTCATCATACTTCTTACCATTTCAATAAGAGTACGATTCCGCCTTTCAGCTACACCATTTTGTTGTGGTATACCCGACATTGTGTATTGTGCACAAATGCCTCGACTTTCGAGAAACCTTGCAAATGGACCTTTGTTTTGTCCACTTTCATCGAATTTTCCATAGTATTCCCCACCTCTATCCGATCTCACCACCTTTACTTTTCTATCTAGCTGCCTTTCCACCTCATTGATGAACACTTCTATAACATTCATCGCTTGAGATTTATCATGCAATAGATATAAATAACTATAACGTGAGATATCATCTATAAAGGTAATGAAATACTTTTCTCCATTCCATGAAGGAATGTCGAATGGACCACAAATGTCGGTATGTATCAATTCTAAAAGTTCTTTGCTTCTTGTGGCAGGATACTTTGATGTGTGTTTAGTTTGCTTTCCTTTAATGCAATCTATACACACTTCCCAGTCATCAAAATCTAATTGAGGTAAAATGTTATTTTTCATTAACCTTATTAATCTTTCTTTAGATATGTGACCTAGACGCTTATGCCATAAGAAAGCCGAACTTTCATTTGTTGCACCGCACTTTAAACCAATCATATGATCAATATTAAAAAGAGATTCCATAAATTTAACATCAAGATTGAAACAATACAAATTATCTTTCATAATACCACAACTATAATAGTATTTATGTTTGTACAAAGTAAACAAACTATCACCAATCTTAACATTAAATCCTTTACAATCTAGCTTTGCAACAGAAATTAAATTCCTAGCACACTCAGGAACATAAAGACATTCTTCTAGATCTAAGTGGTATTCGGTATCTAGGATCAGTCTATACGTTCCAATTCCTTCAATGTGTGCCTTCATTCTGTTCCCCATATACAAGAACTTCTCAGCTCCTTTTATGGGTTGGATCGAAAGAAATCCCTGCGTAACATGAGAAACATGAGTAGTAGCCCCAGAATCTAACCACCAAGTATTATTAGGTACTTCTATAATATTTGATTCAAAACATACTGAAACAAATAATGTACATTTCTTTTCGAACCAAACCTTCCTTTTAGGACAATCTTTCTTTACGTGTTCGGCTTTGTTACAGAAGAAGCATTTAAGCTCTTTACATATCTGACCATCTTTAACCTTTAATTGGTCCTTTCCCTTCCGCTTGTTCTTTTTACTCGGCTTTGAGTTGCTACCTTTGGCATCTTTTTGCATCGCTAAGTTTACGGTATGGTCTTTCAGCTTCTTTAACCTCCCTTCCTCTTGAATGAGCATGGCCTTTATCCCTGAAAGTTCCATTTTTCCTTGATGGTGTTATAGTTCACCTGGAACTGGCCAAACTTAACAGGAAGTGAGTTGATTATGAATTGAACCAAGAATGATTCATTCACATCCATACCCAACGTCTTAAGCTTTGCTGCCAAATTGGCCATGCTTGTTACGTAGTCATGAATGGGTTGAGACCAATCAAATTTCTTGGTCGTCAACTCACTCATTAAGTTTCCCACAACAGACTTGTCAGTAATGTCTGATTGGGAGTATGCCTTTATCTTTGACATGAAGTCCTTTGCATCGTTTACTTTTGGCATTGATAGCTTAACATTTTCAGTCATCGTCATCTTCATCAAGCTCATACACAGCCTATTAGGCTGCTCTCAAGCCTCATTATAAGACTTGTCAGCTTTCGTACTGGTCTCAGTAATAGCTGGTGGTCTATCACTAACTAATGCTAGGTCCAAATCCAATACACCCAGTTGAAATTGGATATGTTCAGACCAGTCAGCATAGTTAAGACCATTGAACTTAACAGAAGCACTACCAGAAGCAAATAGATTAATAGAAGCTGCAAACAACAACAATTCATGCTCATATATCAATACATTGAATATTCTATCCTAACCAAATCCAAATAAAGCAAATAACAATTTCATTAAGTTTGCCTTTGGGTAATGCTTAAAGAAATACACAATTCATGATGTTATAACTTTAATTGACTTATAAACACATTTAACACAATATGTTCAATATCTTTGGACATTTAAACACATCAATTAAATATGTAAACATATCACTTTAATGTTATTAATTATAAACAATGGTCCACCTTTGGGTGACCTACAAGTTTATAATTAATAAACACATTTCAACAACATCATTATTATTGAATGAACAAATTACACAAATCAATATTGATCCTTTTAAACTAGGTCACTTTGGTGACTACTTAGTTTCTATACAATAATATTTTAATTGTACAAACAATCATTCATTCAATAACTTTAATTTAAACTGTACATACACGTATTGCGGAAGATATGCGGACGTAGTAATGTCGTCCGCATCCTCTTATTATCGTCTGAAAGTGCATGTAGCGGACGCTGAATCATGTCGTCCGCATCGTTCGGATAAAATACATCCGGACGACACTTCTTTACAGATTCATATCGGACGCAATTGTTTTGCGTCCTCAGCGTCCGCATTATATCATTCGGTTAACTAATCTGTATAGATTCATATCAGACGCAAATTTTAGCATCTGCATTATATCATCCGGTTAACTAATCTGTACAGATTCATATCGGACGCAAATTTTAGCGTCCGCATCATATTGATCCGAACGAATCTTTCTTTACAGATTCAAACTGGACGCAACATGTATACGTCCGCTTCGACCACAGCCTTTCATTTATGCGTCCGCATGAAGAACAGTCATCCAGAAACAGTTTTTACACTTGAATCTTGCGTCCGCGACCTTAATTTGGCGTCCGCAAGACGAACTTTTACAGTCCGCATGATAAACATTCAACAAAAAACATAAAATTTTGTCATCCTATCCACGGTTTCATCATGCATAACATTTCGAATTTAAACATTCACTTTTCATGCATATATTATGAAATCATTCTAACCCAATTTCATGGTAAGTCAAAACGTATGTTTAACCGTGCTCTGATACCAATTGTAAGCAATTTTAATACTAAACAGATTTACATGCTTGCAATACTTAAATTCCCATTAACGATTTGATTTAACCATTTGATTTAAACAAACGATAATACCAACCTTGGTCCATGATTTAAAATGCTTTTAATGAAAACTTGATGTTGATTCCGTTTATCGCCTTAAACCTTTCTCTTTAACTTGTTTCTTCGATGATTCAGAAATGCATATAGTTCACCGTAATTTTGCAGAGATTCGAGAGAGAGTTCTTTTGTTCGATATCTTTAATTCTTTAATTCTCCCTTAGGTGATGAAGAAGACACCCGTACGAAAAGGTATCCCTCCATACATACTTTTTCTATTATGTCTCTTCAATCACATCTCTTTAAACTATACTTTATACACTTAATAAGGTTAAGGAGAGAGAATTAAAACTCAATTAACTTAACGTCTTTAATGCTTAACAATCATCACATTAAACACATTAATATTAAGTCAATGTAACATTAATTAACATGATCTACAATCATATAGATTATAATTAAATAATCTAACAGAAATTTATGAGTTCCATTAGCCATCCCCAATCCCCATTTTAAGAATCTTTTGCTGATATCTCCTTCCAGTACAATGGCAGCTACATGGTCGGAAATATTCAATGTGTTACCTTATTTTGCAGATAGGGAAGGGGAGGGTCTACCCCCCATTGGTCTCTGTTAATCCATGGGGTCGGTTGGGTCCCTTGCCCATTATTATATGAGACACGAAAGCTTCTATGATTAATCTTGCTGATGCATTTAACTTGTTTGACCCAAAAAGAAAGCACAATATTTGAAGCAGGAGGAGAAAACTATGCTTAGTCAGACTTAAAACAGGGGATCCCTGTGACAGAAAGTACATGTGGGCATTGATTTAGAAGTCCCATTAAGGATCTAGATTTGAAAGAAAAATGAGCTTTTGGCCACTTAGTTTTCACTGTGGATTCTGGAATCGAAGATGGAAAAATCTAAGGAAGAGGTGGAGGTCGGGGTGGAAATGGAGAGCTGAGTAGTTGAGATCGACCCGTTGTTGTTAGATGATTTATCGTTGATTTCGATCCATGAGTCTCTGTCTTTCGGGGGCCATTCGTCAAAGAATCGATGGACGATCTTCTGAGGCTCTTCTCCCTCCATCTTCATGGCCATTGGAAGGGCTTTATCCAGATGGTCTTGGGGGTTGGTATCAGTGAGGCTTTGAAGCTGTAAGTATGAGTAATCATCACTCTGCAAACCAGAAGAGCTTCTTTGTTTGGACGAGGAAGAGGAACAACTCATTGTTAGAGGTGTCAACTGCCATGAATCCTCCATGGATGAAGCTGAGAAGCTTCTCATTGTTCCAGAAGATTCTGAGAAGAAAGGACGCTCACCCATTTCATCTTTCATTGGATGAGCTCGCCTATTTCTTCTTTCCCAAAACAATCACATAACCATCAGCATGAATATAATATCAGACGTTAGATAATTACTACAGATTTCAAAGTGGACTAAATTTTCACCTGAAATCTGTTGTAGGCTGGGAGTAAGAGCAGGAGTCCAAGAGAGATGGGGTATCCGTTTCAAAATATATACCCAGAGGCCTGGAAGAAGACGAAAGAAGGGTATTATTAAAGCACGAAGAATGGTTAAGCTGGGGGTAGTGGTGGTGGATATCAGAGGAGAGAGAGTGAGGATTTGTAGAGAGAGAAAATGGGTTGTTGATCATGGAGGACGGGATTGGTGATGGCGAAAGGTTTGATTCCAGGCTGGCTGTGCTTTTGAAACTAACTTCCACAGGCTTTCTTGAACGGTTTTTGCCTCTGTGCATGTGTCTCTCGCAGTACTTGGAATCTGGGTATGCCTCTTTTGAGCACCTCCATTTCTTCCCATCTGTTCTTCTGCACCTCCCTGGCTCTGGGTCTATTTTTCTCCCCAGACCCATGTTTAAATAGTTCCATCCCACTGCAATCACAACCCACTCTTAGAGAGAGAGAGAGAGAGAGAAAGGGACAGATAGAGGGAGAAAGAGAGAGGGAAAAAAGCTAAGCTTTACCTTGCTGCGGTTGGACATGGCGAGGGAAGAGATGGGAATCAAAGCAATTTCTTTTGATGCTGAAGAGGAGATCGGGGGGAATGGGAATACCTGAAACCATGTACTTAAAAATCAGAGCTTGGTGTTCAAGCTCGTGCCACTGAGCTGCTGTAAATGGAATTCTACTACTGCTACTGCTACCACTCATTATTACTGTGAGGAAGAAGAAGACGAAGAAGACGAAGGAGAAGCTTTAGCAGTGCAGAGAGAGAGCTAGATTGAAATCAGAAGCAATGTATTTCAATTGTTTGTGAGTAAGCAGAGAGATTTGTTTGTTTATGGGTTACTGCTAAAAGCCACTCAAGTAGAGTAGGTATATTTATTTCAGGAACCATTGGGCTGCAGAATCTTCTCTAGATGGTTCTGATTATAGCTGTAGTAGGAAGGGAAGAACGACCATCTCTCTCTCCTCTCTTTCTCTGTCCTCTGCAAACATTATGACTGCACCTCTCTGGAAGTTCTGGTTCTGAAACTAAGCTGCCTCTGCCTTCTGTAGCAGCTCCTGTCTCTGACAATCTCTACGGAAACCCATAAACCCATAAACCAAACAGAGTGGACATGAAAATAAATAAATGCAAACCAGAAAGAGAAGAGGAGGATTTATACTTAAAAGTAGAGGTGGGTAATTAGTCGAGCCTGAAAAAATTTGGCTCGAGCCTGTCGAGTTTAATGAGCCTGTCGAGCTTAACGAGCCGAGCTTAACGAGTTGAGCTTAATGAGCCGAGCCTAATGAGTTAGCCGAGCCTAACGAGCCGAGCCTTAACGAGTCTAACGAGTCGAGTCTAACGAGCCAAATATACATAAATAATAATATCTTATATAAAAATATTATAAATTATTTTCAATATTATATAATTTAAAATTATAATAAATATTTATTATTATAATGTAAAAATACTATAATTAATAATTTAATTGAATAAATATTTTTATTGAATTGAATAAATATTTTTATTACAATTTCAAAATGAAAATGAAAATTACAATTTCAAATTTAAATAAAAATTTAGTCTTCGACATCCAAATTTTTTAATTCTTCAACTATGTCATCTTCTTGTTGTTGATCTCTCGTCACAGCGTCGTTCCAATCCTTCATGCAAATGAGTGCCTCAACGATTTCTGGTGCAAGTCTTCCTTGTTTATCATCGTACACACGTCCACCTGCACTAAAAGCAGACTCCGATGCTACTGTAGAGACCGAAGGTGTTAGTAGATCACGTGTCATTCTAGAAAGAATAGGAAATGAAATAGAGTTGACTCTCCACCAAGCCAAAATATCAAAATCATCGGGGCAAGAAATGTTATGGTAGGTGTTAAGATAAATATCGAGTTCATTTCTTTGTGAATTATAAGAATGAACATTGCTATCTATTTGCTTAAATATATCATACATAAAATCTTGTGGATCTCCACCACAAGCACCACTACTAGAACTAGCATGCATATCATATGAAGGAATTGAACGATTATTAGAATATTTAATTTCATAAGAAGAAAATAAATTATCAATTTCATTTATTAATTGAGCACCATTAATTGAAGAAGAAATACCTAAATTAGAAGAAATTCTATCAAGCATTATAGGCACTCCATTAAATCTAGGATGCATTATGCATGCAAAACAAAAAATATGAGGTATGTTAAGCCAATATTTTTTAATTTTTTTTTCCATTTTTTCAATTAATGCACAAAATTCGTTTCTTTGTTTAAATATTTGAAAAGTACCCGTTAATTTTATAAAAATTGGGAGAACAAGATGAGTAGTGGGATAATAAATTCCCGAACATTTATTTGTAGCTTCATAAAATGGTTTTAAAAAATCAAGAAATAAATTAGCAATATCGTAACTATTATGATCAAGAGTAATACATTTTTTTTTCACTAATATAAGCACAAATAACTAACCAATATGGCTTAGCATTTTCTAACATTAAATAAGTCGAATTCCACCTTGTATCTACATCGGTTTTTAATTTTCTTGGTTTAAGTTGAGCAACTTTACAATATTCTTTATATTCTTGTTGTCGCGTATTAGATGAAGTAATAAAAGAAATTGCAGATCGAATAGATTCAATATGTAGCGAAATATGTGACATGCCATCTCGAACAACTAAATTTAAAATATGACAAACACATCTCATATGAAAAAGAGTATTATGAGCCGTATCTAATTGAAATAACCTTTTAAATTCAAAAATTGCAACATCGTTAGCAGCAGCATTATCTAGCGTAATACTAAAAATTCTATCTCTAATAGCATATTCTTGCAAAATTCCAACAATATATCTATAAATGGTAACGCCACTATGTGGATATTCACAACTACGAAATCCTAATATTTTTTTATTTAATTGCCAAGAGTCATCAATAAAATGAGAAGTTACGACAATATATCCTAAAGCATTAGGTGCACTCCATAAATCAGAAGTAATACAAATAGACATAGACGGAGCATTTGAAAAAAACTCAATTAATTCATTTTTCATATGATTATACATTTTAATAATATCACTTCGCGTCGTACTTCTAGGGACTCGTCTAAAACTAGGATTAATATACTCTTTCATAAAATTTTCAAATAACTCGCTATCAAACATAGATAAAGGTGCCTCAGATTGTGATATATATTTTGCTACTCCTTCTCTCATTTTATTATGTGAATACATAAAATTGCCACTGCCACTAGCATTTATGAGTGTTTGTGTAGGGTCTCTCACTTGCGCGTTAGAGTGATATTTTGCATAATGCCTACCAAGTGTGCTAGTAGAACTACCGGATACGTATGCATAATGTTTAATACAATATTTACATTGTGCTCTACTTTCTATTTTTCCACCAATTTTAATATCTTTCATTTCAAAATTATTCCATACATTCGACGTTTTACTTCTTTTTTTTCTAGGTGACGATGTGGATGCATGTGCCGATGATTGATCAATTGCAATTGTGAGATTATCTTCCCTAATTTCCTCAATATCATCGTTAGTGTCATTAAAAGTGTCAAGCAAAAAATCACGAGGATCCATAATTAAAAAAATTGACTACTACGAAACAATTAATAAATAAAATGATACCGCACACCAATTACGCAACAATAGTATGCAATTGTTGTGAATTGTGATCACCTCCTCCCCGAATACGAGTCCTACAAAAATTGCAAAAAAAAATTAGTTGTTTTATAATACACATTAAATTAAAAAAATTAAAATTAAAAAAATAAAATATACCTTTGAAATTGGGAGAAGGATGGAGAGATTAAGCAATTGAGAATGATATATTGAGAGAAAAAGAAAAAAATTTGTGAAAAGATTGAGAGAATGTGAGAAAGTTGGGATGAAAAATTTGAGAGATAATGAGGAGTATATATAGAGAAAAATTTGCCAACCGTTGGATCAAGACCGTTGCTTGATCACGTTGCTTCAGCTTGAAGCTGAACTGAATACACAGCAACGGTCTTCAGACCGTTGCTGTGTTGGGATCGTTGGGCAACGGTCTAAGACCGTTGCCCAACATGGCAGCCAACAGCTGAAGGCTCAGTCGAGCCCTCAGACGAGCAACAGGCAACGGTCTAGAGACCGTTGCCATCGCCACTCGCCAACGGTCTTCAGACCGTTGCAAGAAACGGTCTGAAGACCATTGCTTCTCTGTGAGAAGTTCTCACAGAGAAGCAAGCCACATGTCTGAACTTCTCAGACAGAGGCGACGATGCGGGACAGAGGCGCCGACGAAAACCACGAACGTTGGTGGACTTCGGGAGTTCGCCTCCACACGAGTCAGCGAGCTCTGTCTTGCCAGCGATCGCCATTGACGTGAGCGGGTGCCGAGTCGGGAGATCGCGGCCTGTAGCCTCAGTCGCCGTTGTCGCGAGCCCGGGCTGGGAATCGGACTCAGTCCTCGTCGTCGCGAGCCCAGTCCTGCTCAGAGAGCTTCGCCTTCACCCGAGCTCTGTCCCCGTCGTCGCGAATCCGACTGTCCCCGACTCCCCGTCGTCGCGAGCTCGGGCTCGGGTAGAGTGGTGGGCTAGCTCGCGGGCTGGCTAGCCTCGCGAGCCTAAGCTCAGCGAGCTCGCGAGCCCGGGTGCTCGAGCTCGGCTCGGCCCGTCTACAGGGCCCGGGCTGAGCCGGCTCGTTACTGTAGCGGTCTGAGCCGAGATCGGACTGCTACAGTAAGGAGCCGAGCGGGCGGACTGGCGAGACACCTCTACTTAAAAGCCTCCCACCCTGAGGAGAAAATGGTGTGTACGGCTTGAGCTTTTTACTGCAGCTGCTACTAACTCTTTTACTTTTGCTGTTCCTTTACCTCAGAGTTTCCCAGTCTCCAGTAACCCCCACTTACTATTTGGCCTCTTTTTTCGTCCATTTGAGAAATTCAGAAAAAAGCCTAGAAAATTGGCTGATTCATTCAAACTCCAAACTCAGAGAGACATAGAACACCCTCTCTTTTCTGACACTTGGTATTTATTTGCTTTCTTCTGGTTATATTTCTCAGTTCTCAAATCACATTTTTAGATCCCCCCCCAAACTGGGTTTTCTCCATTAAAACAGACTTGTTTGGTTGGGCTGTGCTCGAATCTTTACTCTTCAACTCCTTTAATGACCTGCAAATCAAATTCTGCGGAAACCTTCACTTTTAATCAGATAAACACGTTACCCAGATCTAGAATTCACTAAAATAGTGATCAAGAGAGTGGTTTAAGCTGAGTTGAGTTGATGAATTTTGACTAGGGACTAATGCAGAAATCCAGACATCCAGTAACGTGAAAGACGGTGAAAAATCGCCGGGTTAGAAGAACTACGCAGGTGATCTGAGGTTTTGGCAGAAGTTGTACAGTTGAAGAAACTGCTGTAAGCTACTGTTCCTGGCACTTATGGCGCATTCAAACCCAACTCTACTCTTTTTCACCAAAATCCATGCATTTTACTGTAGAAAACTGGGGACGAAGAAGAAAACCTGTTCAGTTCTGTTCATCAATGAACTCAGGCAACGTAGCCCAACCATTACTCATACCAGCCCAACCTCAATTCAGAGAATAATGGGCGCTACCACCAGTCTTTCTTAGCTTTATTTTAAAATAGTCATTGCATTAATTTTCCTGGGCCATTTGTTGGTCAATTTTCTCTTGCCTTTTCTTACACTCGCTTATAGGAGTGTGTAAAACTGAACCGGTACCGAGAATTGAATTGGAATCAGTAGTTTCGGTACTAGTTTGGTGCTGTTTTGCATAGAGTTGGACCGAATTTCGGTTCTGTTTGAGCAGAACCGAAATTATCATTCCGGTTCTCGATTTCCGATTCGCAGAACCGGAGAACTGGTACCGACCCGATAGAACTGAGGATCTTAAAAATTAGGGCACTCTCTTCACTGGCTCACTTCACAGTTCACTTGACACTCAGCACTCTACCAGAATCCTGACGGCTGACACCGATCTCTCGGACTCTCCCCTCCCGAATTGTCAACTTCCGAGCCTCTGTCTCTCGATCCCCAACCCAAACGAGTCCGACGAACGAACGACGAACGTCGTTCTTCTTCCAGTCCAGGCGTGCTTCTCAATTCGTATTTCCGTTCCAGCTCTTAGTCTTGACATCTTCTATCTTCCAGACATCTTTAGTCATCACAGTACACAGAGTGACAGAGCTTGGTACAGTCTTTTTGTTTGTCTTCCGTCTATTCGTCTATTTTCATTCCTCTTGTATGTAGTCATTTAATTTGTTTTGATGGTATGGATTTGTTAGTAGTACTCTGTCGATTTTTCTAGTTTTGTGATGATAGTCATTGTTGGTTGGTTTGGTTCTGCGATCAATCAATGCTTTAACTGTTGTCTGTTGTCATTTCCTGGCTGTGATAGACTGATAGTTTCCTGTGATAGTTCCCTATACTCTGTCAATTTTTCCTTGTCATTTCCTTGTTATTTTCTTTGTTCCTTGTGGTTTGTTAGTTGTTATTAGTTTTGTTATAGATGACTAGACAATTGGTGAAGGAGAAATGGTTACGAAAAAGGGTTAAGTCTAAAAAATGATTGTTGGATGTTGTTCAATTGTTATTTTAGAATCTGAATTTCGGAATTTGGATTGTCTGCCCTGTTGTGGTTTGTTGATTCTGTCTGATTATTGTTTGGTAATTTGAGATTATGTTGTGGATTTCTTTGGGAAGTGCAATTCGGACCCCACATATTGGAACAATATTTCCTTGGCAGGCCTGGAAAGAATCAAATAATGGTAATCTCTGGCTTACGCAATGAATTTCGCACAATATGTTGATCAATTTTAAGATTCAAATGGCTTACTAATAGCTTCTTTTGTAGACTTAAAATGATGGTTTTGGTTTGTTTTGTTTCGTAGCTACCCATGGAAGATCTATGCAAACAAGGTGTTAAACATGGGTTGCGTTTATAGTTTATGGAGGCAACTGAACAAGGAGCAGAAACTGGCAAAGCAAAGATACATTCAAATGCTATACAATCTTCAATTCAAGAACTTGGTACTTTATTGGAATCGATTCTATTACTTTTTTATCATGTTATAGAGTCACTTATTTTCTTCTCATAGGTCCAAAATGTACCCATTGCAATTGATGAAGCTCCACTGCAAGTGCCTAAGTCGGTTCCTGACTTGCTGTCAAACCTCTATCCGCCCAAAGGTATGCTCCCCAAGAAAGGTTAGGAGATTATAATTTTTGTTTCGTTATACAACTTTTAGATTTGGGGTACGAGAATTATAATATGAGATTACGAATTGCACTTCCCAAAGATTACCACATAGGATTTTTTTTTTTTAATAAAGTTTTATTATAAAATTAAAAAAAAATGGAATTCGGCATCGAACCGGTACCGAACCAGAACCGGTACCAAATTTTCGATTCGGTACGGAACTCCCATGGGACCGGTTTGGTGCGGTTCCACTTAGAAACCGGATCGTGAACACCCCTACTTGCTTATTTCAAACACAGAGAGATAAATATAAAAGAACGTAATTGGTAATCACACTAGAAATTAAAAATGGTCACGTGTTAAAATGAAAATGGTATTTAACAAAAAAAATCATAAACTATAAAGTTAGTGACAAGATAAATTTTAAACTAATTTTGCTAACAAAAAAAATCATGAACTATGTAAATCTTACAGTCATATTTTTCATTCAAAAACGTCTCCTAGATGTGTGCGCCAAGCTGCGGACGTCCGATTATACCCCTATACATGAAGGCGAACGACCGTACTTACATGACAGGCGTTTGCGAATACTCATTTACACAGAAGCAGATGTCCGAACGTTAAGAGTGGACTTTCGCACCCTTATATATTACATTAGGAAAGACGTCCGCACCTTTAAATAATTTTGCGTATTTTTGTATAAGTGTGGATGTCTACACGTTAAGAGCACACATCCTTTTAACTCTATCTATATAAGTTAAAAGGACGTTCATTGTACGAGCAAGCAATTTGATGTACGTGATTTCCGAGCTACCTTCAACTTCCTAAGAGCGACATTTTAAGTTCTGAAATCTCTAGAACTCTAAAATAGCATCAAATGCTGTAAAAACCATCATGAAGCATAAAACTATTTCCTCTGAAGATCAAGGTCAATCACAAGCAGATTCTGACTCGTCCCTGCCTGCCGGCACAGGAATACCTTTCACCGACATTCAAGATTGTGTCATCTAAGGAAATGTATGAAAATGATGTCAAATGCCTTTCTATTATTATCTATAAAAGGGTAGAATTTCATGCATTCATGGACTTAAAAATAGAAGATATGTTTGAGCGCATTGAACTTACTAGGTTGTGCAAGATGGGAGGATATTATTGTGAGTGGATTGTCAAACTATTTGACGTGAATCTGGAGCTAAGCAATCAACCCTTGGAGCTAATGATGTATATGTTTGGATGAGAGATTGAGATAAATCTTATTGAGTTAAATGAGTTCTTTAGATGCTTCACAGAGAAACTAACCGAGTATTTTCATGTATCCAAAGATCCAGTGTTCACTAAACAAGGAGAAGATCTAACATTGCTGCAACAGTAACATTGCAATCCTGACGTTGGATCTTTCTACAAGCCCAAATTACAGGACTTAAACGCTAAAGCTAGATTAATCTATCACATGATAACCTACATAATTCTGCCTTGTGATGCATATAGAGATCAATGTAGTTGCATGGATCTTTATGTGATGGAGAAACTATACAATGGAAAGAGATTCAACCTTAGATATGTGATAATGGATCTCATGCACAATGTCCTGAATATCCCAAGGAAGAACCTTCTTTATAAATGGCTCGTCTAGAAGATTGCTGACAGTAGTGGGCTGACACTCCATTTCAATAAGCCAAGAATCAATAATAAGACATTTGATGTCTACATTCAAGTGACCTTGGTTCGGATGGGGATGACCAAAGTCAGAGGGAAGTGGGTATCCAAAGGTGCACAACCTCCATCCACGTCTAGTGCACAACCTTCTTTGACATCAACTGCACAACCTCCATCGACATCAGTAGCACCGTGCTCAGATCAGTTGGAGGTGGAGAACAATACTGTTCAGTTTCCTCCTTACCCCTCTCATTCTATGTCAATGGTTGAGGATAGGTGGAATTAGATTATAGGCTGCTTGAAGAGCTTGACTTCCTCAGTTGCAGCCTATGACAACCGAATTGGAGGAATGGAGGAGGGAATAAAAGCAATGGACAGGCGAATTGAAGGCATGGACAGGCGAATTGAGCACAATATTCAATAGCCACTTGTGGATGAGCTGAGGAGGCGTGTGGATTCTTTAGTAGCACCTCTAGCAGTCCCTTCAGCAACTTCTCCATCTTCTGATGTAGGTCCGGACATATCTCTGTAAATCTTTTAGTTTATATGCATTTTCCGTGTATACATTAGTGCTTTGGTTTAGGCTATTTGAATTAGCTATAACAATGTGTTACAACTATGTAAATCTCTTATTATCAGGTCACCATTCCCTCCTCTAACACTTGTCAAAGTTCAGAAGATATTGGCAACAGGTTTTCCATTGAGCAGTTCCATGACTTGCTTCACATCAAAATTTGCATGTGTTATGTCTTCAATTTGCTTTTGTGCAATGTATCAAATTTACATTTGTTAGTCTGATGGTAGTGCTTAAACTGATCTTGCTTTATATTTTATTTTTTCAGAAAAATAATATTTTCAAGATCACAACTCTCATCATTCTGAAGCAAAAGTCAACATTTGACTCAATGAGGATAAATTTTTATCAATGTTTAATCAATATTTAAGAAGTTGTTATGTTAAATAAATCTCTTGAATGCTTTCTTTTTATGTTGTGCAACACATCGAATGAGAAAAAGATAATTGACGTCCAATTGAGGGACTTGCTTATGAGTTTTAGTTTGATTGATGTAAGTCACTTTTAATTCTTTCTGCAATATGTTTTTTCCCTAGTCCAACCACTTATAATATATGGTTTTAATTTTAGACACACCCAAGGCAAACATGTATCGTGTCATTTGTTGACTTGCACATCAATTACACCTACCACGTGATATTACGAGAGAGAATTGCAATTGTTATGACCCCCACAAATAAAAAATGGTATATTTTCTCACACTTTATGCTATAATTATTATGCTTTTAAATTACATACTAATTTAGCACTTTTTATTTTAGCCTACATGGTATATTTCAACTCTTAGACTCTATCAGTGTGTCAGTGATTCACAGACATCAACAGAGCGAATTCCATTCTCATGAAGAGTCTTTAGAGTCTCTTTTCGAGCACTCCTCATATGTATATATCAACACCAAATTGAGGTTCAATGTCATCGATCTCTGACAAGTGTCATTGTACATTTTTAAATGTAATGGTTACATTTGTTAATGTATATTGATAATGTAATTGTACATTTGACATTCTGGTTGATAATTATAGTTATCTCTTGAATTCATTTGTTGTTTTTTTTTGTATTCATATTTGGTTATTCTAGTTGTGTAATGACACATGGACGTCTAAGAGATGGCTGGAAATCATCCTTGGAAATCCTCTAACGCTAAAAGACGTCCAAGGCTAGAACATGAACATTTAAAAGACGACCAAAGATCAAACTTGGATGTTCTCCAATACTGAGAGACGTCAAAGGCTAACACATGGGCATTTGAGCGACATCAAAGGCTGCCAAAGGATCAGCCTTGGATGTCCTTCCATGCCTAGAGATGTCCAAGCCTTGGACATCCGAGGATCAGCATTGGATGTCCGACAATACTAAGGGACGTCCGAGGATCAGCCTGAGACGTCCTCCAATGTCAAGAGGTGTTTGAGGTTGGCACATGGACTTCTGAGGATCAGCCTTAGACATCCTCTAATGCCAAGGGACACCCTAGACTGGCGCATGGACGTTTTAGGGATGTCGAAGGATCAACCTTGTTTTGGACAATGTGCACGCCTATTGAGGAAGGGTGTGAATTAGGCGTGCTAAATGTTTTCTTGCGACATTAGTTATTCTAAACCCTAAGTGATTTATCATGTAACGACCCAGTTTTTCTTTTTCCTAAAAAAAAAGTTGCTAAAATTTAAAACTTTTATCAAACCGCTAAAACCTTAAATTAAAACCTTTTTAATATAATATCAGGGTGCGAAATCGGACCGTTAAAACTTTTTTCGTTAAAATATAGCGGAAGCAGCTGTAAAGTCTTTTGTGAAAACATATTGGATTTATTAAAACATAGCGGAAGCGTAAATCGTTTGAGATGTGAAAACTAAACAATTAAATACTGCGTTTGCGAGATGAAGACTAAACAATTAAATACAATTTAATTACAACCGTTCTCTCTTTTACTCTCTTCAGCCTGGCCAGCCACGAGTCTTGCGCGTGCAAATCCTTCATCCCTGCCTTTTGATCTATTAGTTGTCTCCTCGTATAAATACCTACACCTACACCACAAGTAAACTGTAAGCCCAAAGGCTTAGTAAAGAAAAAAGTTTATGTAGTATGATATGCCTCTCTTTAGTCCTTTTGGAATGGGGGCCACCCAAACCAATCCTTTCATTACATTCGTTCATTCATTCTTTACTCGTACTTTGAGCTGGAGTTTGGAGGACCCGTATGAGATGCTATAGTTGATCGGACTAACCTCTTATGGGCAACTAGGTTCCCGTTCCCGACGAGGTAGGGGCTTTACCTAGCTGCCAGGCTAGATCCGACTACCCATCCGCACCCAACTCTATTTTTCTTCTTTTTCTTCATTTTCTTCTTTTTTCCTCACGCAATGCATGAGTGAGTACCACCTCGGGTGGCACTCCCTATGGGTTTCTATTAACATGATGCATAATGACACATTCTCTAATTGACATGTGCATGATGCAGTATAACATAATATTAACAATAACTGAATTTCGCATATAAGAGAAAGTAATTGAATAGCAGAAATTGAAAGCGCATAACGGAGGACACTTATAATATTAAATTGAAAACAATAAATATTACGAAAATTAAATAGCAAATCATGAAAGGAGTACAGGAATTAAACTCACATATCTGAACGACATATAATGAATTATAGCATGCTTGAACTTAAGGAACACAACAGTATATGAAACAGAAGTCGTAACATACTATGAATTAACATGTTAGTTATCCTAGTTTCTTTACATTATTAGGAAATAACTACATTTATTATTCTAGTTAGATACCTAAATTAATTAACATGCTCAAATAGAATTACGATTATTATTCTAGTTAATTATCCTAATTAATTTATATGCTAAAGAAGGATTACAGTTATTATTTTAGTTAGTTATCCTAGTTACTTAACACACTAAGGAAGATCACCATTATTATTCTAGTTAGTTATACTAGATAATTTACATGCTCATGATAGATTACAAATATTGTTCTTAGTTGTCCTAGTAAATTAACATGCTCGGATTTAGGGTATTGACATGTGTTGAATTCTAATTAGCACGGAGAGTTCTAAACTAACAACAACGGGCTAATATTATCACTAATATGTAAGAAAATTACCACTACAACAATTAAGAAAATAAAAGTACGGAACAAAACTATTAGTAAGGAAGCTATCATCATTTACACACTAAGCATTCATTCTATTCAACCATTAAACATTCATCACAGAATCGATCTCTATCAAAGTAAAGCATTTGTATTAAGGGAAATTAAGAGAATTGTAGGAAATTAACAACGAAGGAGTTACTATTGAACAATTCTAAACATACACTTATTACTCTAGTTAATTAGTTAATTAAACATATTTAAGAATAGTCTAATTAGTTAGGTGTGTTCAGAATTCTATATATCTTAGTAAATTTCCATGCTCAAGATCATAGTTAGTTGTTCTAGGTCAACTTACATGCTCAAGATTATAATTGGTTATTCTAATCAATTTACATGCTCGTATTACATGCTTCTATTATGATAAATCAAGCATACTTAGTTTAGTTATTGTAAATTAGTTAATTAACTATTCTAGTTAAGTTAACATGCTTAAGTAATTAACATGCTTAACTAGTTAGTTAATTAACATGTTTAACTAGTTAGTTAATTACATGCTCAAGGATTAGTTATTGAATAAACAACTAGTTAAACATGCTCGAATTAGTTATTTAACGACTAGTTAATTGATTAATTAACTAAATATGTTCAAGTCTAATTAGTTAATTAAACATGCTCAAGTTTAATTAATTACTCTAATTAAGTTAATTAACATGCATTTAATTACTCTAGTTAAATTAAGTTAACATACTTAAATTTAGTTAATTAAATATGCTTAAGAAGATTATAACTAATTAGTCAACATACCCCAATAGATTTATTCACATGCTTAGATTTACTAATTAGTTCACATGCCTAGATTATTAATTAATCATTTTAAACTATAGTAAATTGATTCACATGCTCCGGATTATTACTGAGTTCATTATCTCAAGATTCTAGTTAATTAGCATTTAAACATGCTCAGGATTTATTAGCAATTAAACAGACTAAGATAAGTAGCAGAACCATATATATATATATGCATGATTGAAGAAATTAAACACAGTGAATTAAACGAAATACAACAGAATATTACAGCAAGCAAGCAGATAAAGAACAGGGTCATCTCGAAGGCATAGCTCGCAACTCGTTTGTTCATACTTTTCAAGTCATTAACTCCTTTAATCATTCATTGACTGTCTATCAAAGTAAAGCATTTATAACAGAACTAAACAGAGCTAACAGTAGGAACAAAGCTATCACCAAAAGAAATATCTACAGAGTATCAACAATCAAGTATTTAATTGCTAAACCAACAATGAATATCACAAAGCTACTTGTGGGTAGGGCCTCCACAGGCCAAGACACACCCATTTTCCTTACCCTCTATGATAAAGCTACACTCAGGAACAACAATTTCCATAGCAGCAACTCCGGCTCCACGTTCAGCTTCATGAACAGCAGCTCCAGCGCACAGCAGCTCCACGGACATCAGCTCCTAGCTCCACAGCTCCCACTCCAACCTCCAGCAACCCACGTACCACACTCACTCTTACAGAGAACTCTCACAAGCTCACCATTTTACTTACACGTAGGAGCTCTCACAACTCTCAATCGCCAGACACTCTTACACGCAGGAGAAGACTGGGAAGAAAATGGCTGGAGAGGTGATTTAAAACCCACAAATAATACCTGG